>VZTI01002430.1:576788-629190 GCA_013397865.1 Struthidea cinerea | reverse complement strand
CGGCCGGCGGGGCTGGGTGCCGCCGCTTTACTCGGGCTGAGTTTTAGAGGTGTGTGCACTCCCCGTGTTAATCGGGCTGCTCTCGCTTCCTCCCCGTCTCTGACAGTGTGTCTGTGTGGTTTCTTTCTTTTTTTTCTTTTTTTTCCCCCAAAGACAAACTTGCTGCCAACTGTGCAGGTAAACCTCACAAAGCTTTCCAATATAGGCCACACATTACAGACGGATGAAACGTTATCGAATGTGACAGCACATGATGCAGCTCTCCTTTTAAAGGGCTTATTTTCTAAGCCAGTAAGATGCCTACAGGATAGGATGCAAAGTCATATAAAGCTTAGTAGAGTAAGCCATGTTTACTTGTTCTCTATAAATTTGTGGAGTTTTAGTTTTTTGGTTTGGGAGGGAAGTGGGGACAAAGTATCATACAACTGATCTTCTTCTCCCTTTCACCCCACCTCCCTCCTACCCCTCCCATAGTGCTTACAGCAAAAATATGTATGTGATTCTGTACAACTGACCTCCGCCTTTCAAAATGGGAGGCCTCTCTGAATCCAAAATATTTTTACCAAACTTCCTAATGATTGGTAGCTGGCACTTTTTCTATCCCTGGATATGCAACGAAAAATCTACGTGTTCTTTTACCTTCTTGGATAAAAGGGCCCCATAGCAGCAGCAGACTGTGATCACCTGATGGTCACCAAAATGAGTCACCTGGTGCCTTGCTCAGCACTCCTTGCTCAGTTGGAAGCCTCCGACTGTAAGGACCATGGCATGTCGAGATGATTATTTACCATCAGAAGCTAAGGTGATCCAGAGAGATACTGTTGTGCCACGGATCCATAAAGAAGGCTCTAGGGGGAAAAAAGCCACAATTTTCTGGGGCGTTATGCAGCAGTTTAGGGAAATCTCATGTAAATGAAACTGGTTGGTTTTCTTTACTCTCCAACCTCATCCACCCCCATACAGTGGTAAGTTACAGTGAAGTGATGCTCAAATATGTATTTTTTTAAGGTAATAGAGATTGACTTAATTTTTTTCCTACCTCTGGCTAGTTGTAATTGAAGGGATTACATGCAAGAAACAAAGTTTAGTTTTGTATTGGGTTATTTGAACTAATTTTTCACTTATGTGGATATCCTCATGTGATTTCTCTTCCTCTCACAAACCATTTCTTCTGTCTTGAGAGGAGAATGAGCCAGTTTACTTGACTTGAATCAGCTTAATATGAAATTTTGTAAAATTCCCGCTCTCTTCCTGTTACTTTTACCTTTAGCAGAATTTCTGAATGAAGATACTGCTGCCTTGTCCATCACTGACAGCTTGAATAAGGAAGTTGCAGCCTGAAACAGGGAGAATTGACAAGTCTCATATATATTAAAAAAAACCTCTTCCAAAAACATAATTACAAACTGATCTCTATTACAACAAGATAACATTCATGATGTAGTGCTGTAGTACAAGGGGTTATTTCCACTTCTTTTCTGTATATTGTACAGCACTGTTAGATTTACTTCTTTCTCCAGGCTTTGTGCTTTACTCCCTGTGAAAATAATGCCTTTGATAATACCATTTTAAATATGCTTTCATATTTCTGCATCATACTTCCTCACTGTCCGTGTAAACTCCAGTTTACACGGTTAACTGCAGTCCATTCTGTGTTCCTACCAATGCAGTCAAAGACAGCTACAGAGCACTCTCATGCCGTAAATCTTTTTTGTCCTATAGAATACTTAACAACGAACTTTGTAATATTCCAACCACTTAGAGCTGCAATATAACGGCAGTCTAGATTTCAAATTCTGATGTATTTTCATAGGAGGGTGTGCAAGTCTTGGAACTGGTTGTTCATCTGGTATTAAATGTCTCTTCAGTACACTGTTTGGAAAAGTGCTTTACAGTGCAAGTCTCTTGCTGCCAATAAATCAGTAGTTAGCAGGATGAGTGTTACTCTGAGTGGTATTTGAATGCTTGCATCAGCATTGAGCTGATGTCTGTTCACTTTGCCAACCCAAATTCCAGTCCAGGTCTTCCCATAATGCAAATCAGATTACTGAAATCCAGGATATGCTGATCTGGAACAGCCTGTCAAGATGTACTCAGGGATCTAATCTTAACTATGAATTTAGTTTTAAATAGTAGTATTGTTCCTTTCCTGTAATGCCTCATTTCCATTTTCCCCTCGAATTACCAGTCAAGCTGAAGAGATTCTTACATAGGTAACTCTGTCAAAAGTAGTATTGTGAGTGGCTGTGATTAACTCTGCAAAGTCAAGTGATTTCAGTTAATTAACTATTGCTTACCTTTTTTCAGTTCTAACAATACAATGTCAACGGGAAGGGTACGAACGAAAAAAAAGGCATGTTCTTCAGATCAGTCTCCAGACAACCTTCCTGTGAGGAGTTCTGGAAGACAGGTATTTGTAATAATTTAAAAACATGTGGGCTTGTACTTTGCTGTTTTTTATTTTCTGTTGACATTTGTAAAGAAAGTGGGCTTCGTTGTGGGTAAGTTAGGTCTTAAAGTACTTACCCACAGAGAGGGAGAATGAGTTAATTCTGTGAATAAGCAGGTCAAGTGTCTCATTTTGCAAACAATATTCAGAAAAGATAAATACTCAATATAACCTGTAAGTACTTAATGTGTTAAAAATACAATCACAGATTTCTGTACAGTCAGACAAAGCTTTCTGCCCATCCAGACAGAGGCCTAAAACAGCATAATACACAGTACCTTTGAGGCCCAGAAGAGACATTTGGTATACAGTTTTGTATCCAAAAATTGCCCTAAGCCTACCCTCGTATTTTGTTTGAGGCACAGATAGGATTGCCACTAATTAATATCAATAAGTATTATCAAAGAGGAGATTTTCCAAAAGAGAAATAAAATGAATGCATGAGGCTTGACTCATTAACACATGATGGAGCTTAAAATACTATTTAAACTGTACGCTTTGCTTATAATTTCTTCAATTAGACTAAGGCGAGACATTTTTAGATATAAATGATATTTCCAGTCTTACTGTGGGTTTGGGGTTTTTTTTTGTGGTTTGGCCTTTTTTTTTTTTTTTTTTAGTAGAAAAAACTGACCTGATTTGACAGCTGTTTCATGATGCAGCTATTTCACAATGACTAAAAAGATTTTCATTAGGATCATTTTAACTACAGGATGCTACTCATAAGCTGCAAGACTGTCTGAATGCCACTTTGTAGAGATGCATTTGTGTCATTTATGGTCAGATTCCAGCTGTTCTTTATTAGGTGAAGAAGAAAGCGGCTGAAGCAGCAGATGATGATGATGAAGCATCAGAGAAGAAATACAGAAAGTGTGAAAAAGCTGGATGCACTGCAACATGTCCCGTTTGCTTTGCCAGTGCAGCTGAAAGGTTTGTTACTTTTTATTTGCATTTTTCATGGACTTTCTAAATCTGCAGCTGAAGTTTAGGATTCTAACTATATTCTGAAAAATTCCTTCATTTCTAAATGTAGAGAGAGAATTGAAAGATACTGCTAATAGGAGTTTTAAAATGCCAGGAAAATGTTACAAGTTATTCCTGTTGTGGATAACTTTCTACTGTGCAAGTTGCTAATTTGGATACAGAGTATCTTTGGGATATGCTTATTTATGTTATTAATGGTGTCCTCTGGAACATGCCTTGCTTCTGTGAAAGCGAGAGCATATTAGTGTAATTTGAGAAAGCTAAACTTGGTTTCAAGATGGAAAATGAAACCATCATTTACTGTAGAAAGTCTTTACCACTCTTTCATTGGAATGCCTTGCAGTCTGAGGTGAGATTCTAGCCTTGAAATTTTAGGTTTTAGGAGAGACAGTCATACTTATCTGAACTCTTTGTTCTTGTATGCTTTCTCTGCACTTTCACAAGTGCTTTTGCATTGTGACCCTGGTGGTTTTGAATGCATGATACTGGCAAGGTATGTCTATAATAGCCAGCATGTTAGACCTTATTATGAAGCAGGCACACTGTAGTTAAGTAGCACTCCTCGCTCCCTGATAATTGAGACAAACTTTCCTTCTTTATAGCATTGAAAAATAAATAAAACTAATTAGGTGCTTCATTTAGTTATTTCCATGGATTGTTCTTTGGTGGCAGGAAGTCAGTGCATTCTGGATGTTGTCATAGGGAAGCCAAGTGTTTTGGCAGTTGCCTGAGAGACTTGTCCGGGAAGTGAGCACCTGTGAGATCAGCACTGGTGATATTACAGTTTTTATTTAGGAAACAATGCATACTGCTTACTCATCTTCTTGAATTGTTATTTTAATATTTTGATTCTCACCTTTCCCACTGCCCAAGTACATACTTTCTATTTTATTTATTTGAGATGAGCTCATTTCATGGTTATTTGAGTTAGTGGTTTAGGTCACTGCTTTTTACCTTGTGCATTCATCTTTAACAATTTCATTGAGTTTCATGAGAGTATTCTAAGTGAAGAACGATTGCTTTGTCTGATGAATGCAATCTTTGTAATCGATATTTCTTTTTGAGAGTAGTAAAGAACAAATGCCCCGAATGCGTAACTGCTTCCTTAGGGTTTTGGCCCATTGGGTTAAAATCACAAGTTGTTAATGAGAAAAAAAATAGGCAACATCTGTTTTGTGTTCAGATTTGCCTTTATAGTTTTGTCAGTTGTTGTGGGGACAGAACATTGTAATGACTTATGAATCAACTGATCACATGTACAAGAAAAATTGTAATTTAAATGATCCCTCCCAACTCTGCACTAATACTGGGAAAAAATGCAACAAAGTAAAGGAACTTTAAGTTCTTGTGGAGAGGAGCTTTGTCATCTTAAATGTTTGCAAAACACTTAATGTCACAGCACATATTCACTGTTTCATGTTCAGGAAATGCCTGCTTAAAGGGTACTAAAGACAGGCTCAGTTGATCATTGTTAGAGGGAGGCTGCTGGAAGCCAGACCAACTATAAAACTGCACATTGTGTACACTTTGCCTCCTTTGCATCTGGTGTTGCTTAGTTTGGAAACTGGAAATGTTTGAGACAATTGAAATGACCTTATTTGTATGGTTGTAGTGCCTTGTGTAAGTCAGCCTTCGTGAATGTAACATAAAGCCCTGGCTTGTTCTGAATATTTTGTTCACATTCTAGAATGTGCTATTGTCAATAGAATGATTTTTTTTCTCCTAAATGTACTGTAAAACTATTTCTATGTCTCCTGCATTACAGATGTGCGAAGAACGGGTATACGTCTAGATGGTATCATCTGTCCTGTGGGGAACACTTCTGCAATGAATGTTTTGACCACTATTACCGAAGGTAGATTTACCAATTAAGGTTGTGTCCTTTCAGAGCTTATTAAAATTTGACAGCTGTTACAACTGTTGAACATAAACAACAGTAATAAACATGTACGTAAAACATAATACAAAGACTTGTCCTCTGTGCTTGCTTTAGCCAGAGTGAGGCTTAGACAGTGATGCTAAAGCTGCAGCTGTCGTATGGACTAATCAAACAGGGCAGCGTGAACAAAACTGGTTAGTTTAGGCAGGCTGGTTTGTGTGTGCAATTATTCTGAAGCTTTTGTCTTCTTTAAAAACAACGTCAGAGAATTTTAAATTATAAGAACAATTGTGAGTAAATGTGTTTTCCTTTATAAGATAAATTCACTTTACACTTTGCATTTGGGAGACCTTGCCTCTCTAAAGCAGTACAATAAAAAGCAATTAGAAATCAGTAAGGAGATCTAACTCGTGTGGTTCAGTGACCATGAAGACTCTTGTTAGGCTGACAGAGTGCTTTCAGCTCCAAGCTTCTTCCCATTTGAGTGGGAGTTACATCCAGCTCTACCAAGACTTCTGTGTGGTTATGTGCTCAGCAGTACCCATCGCTCAGTCCAGGCCTTAGATACCAGGGAAGTGTGCTCATAAGCAAGAGGCCATAATGGTCAGGATGCAATTTATTGCTGTCATAAGAACCGTGACTCTCTCCTTTTAACTCTCTACACTTACTTCTCTGTCTGTATATAAAATGTTTAATTTTAGAGTGACTGCTATTGCTTGATGTGAACTAGATATTCAATTTTCTGACTGCTTGCTGTTTTCTTTCTTCTTAGCCATAAAGATGGTTATGAGAAATATACTGCCTGGAAAAGGATTTGGACAAGTAATGGTAAAAGTGAGCCCAGTCCAAAAGCCTTTATGGCTGATCAACAGCTTCCTTACTGGGTAAGGTGAAAGGTGACTTATTTAATAGAAATGTGATGTTCTGATGTGTTTCTGATATTCTGCTGTTCAAGCAGAAGGTCAGCTGAGTTTTTGTGGGTTTTTTTTCTAGTATTAGAGGATTATGGAAAATCTCAAGATAAAAATTCTGATCAGCTCCTCCACTGTTGGAGACCTTCTCCACACCCCACAAAGACCAATCTTCTGTTACTTTTCAGTGAAGTAGTAGCTGTGATTTTCAGGTAGAATAAGATTTGGCAGGGAAAGTATGAAAGACTTTGAAATCAGATTTTGTATTTCCCTGGTAAAGAGAGCAGAAGAAAGATGGGAATGGAATGAAGTTTGGTGCTGGTGGTGTTTTGTTTTTTCTTGAAGTGGTGAATAATATATTTTTGAAGTAATGCTTGCAAAGTCCACGGAAGACCATAGTAACGGGGCATGGAATTCATTTTGGCCTCAGGGTCTGTGCAGAAATTCAGTTTTGCAGGAGATGGGTACAAGATTTCTATAGATCAAACACTATTTATGACCTGATGATTACAGAAGAACGTATCTAACAATTGTATTTTACAACTTTCTCACGTCTCACTTCTTTCTAATTGGTTATTTAAGTTGCATTAATCTTATCTGTAATCACAAGCAACAAGTAAAAACATGTTTGTTTTTTGACTTGTAGGTGCAGTGCACAAAGCCAGAGTGTGGTAAATGGCGTCAGCTGACAAAGGAAATCCAGCTGACACCACAAATAGCAAAAACCTACAGATGTGGTATGAAACTGAACAATTCCACCAAGGTACCACACAACAGTTTTGCTCATATTGAAACTTAAGTTGGTATTTCTTGTTTGCAGAAATTAATTTCTTCTTGTTTGCTGCTCCGTGTCTCTAATGTCGAAATGATAGTCTGATGGCCTGGAGAGCTGCATAGTGACAGGCCTACATGCTGCTTGGACTTTTTGTTTTCTGACAGGAAATGTCAAGAAAGAAGTATCTGAAATATCTTTGTCTGCACAGTCAATTGTAAAATCCTTCAGCTATGGGGAGGTTTATCACCGTGTACAAAATAGACATACACCAAAATGCTCATTTCAATTTTGTTTGGCCTTTCTTCGTTATTGAGGAAAGCATTTGAAAAGCTCCATGAGCTTTTCCTAATTGCTATCAAGTCTGTCATGGAGCTTTGCATGAAAAGTTTCAGCTTTGGCATGAAGATAACTCCTGAAATTTGAAAGAGTCCTTAAAGTGCCATAGAATATATATGGCACTTATGAAGAAACTTAACATGAAAATAGTGACCATATGGAAACCTGAAGGGTCAGCATTTAATTTTGAAACTCTGTGATAAAGATACTCTTAAAATAAATAAGAAACACTCTTTTATAGTCTAGACTAGAAGAGTCGCTCTGGAAAAACGTGGGATATTTCCAGAATTTTTCTATAAAATTCTGTATTTTTTTTCTTAATTTGTTTCAGTGTTCCACCCCATTTTATAGAACAGAATGTATATTTTAATGTCTGATCATTAGAAACTAACTTAACAAAAGAGAAGCATTTTTTAGAGTGCTTTTGCTTTATGTGTTGTGTTTTTAACCTACACATTTCTCTACTTTTTTTAAAAAACAATCATGTCTACTACAGAAGGCTAACACTAAGCACTTCTTTTTGTTTAATTTAGAGAATTATGCCATAGAATATTATTTTGCTTTATACATAACTTTTTCCATACAGCTTAAGAAAAGCTCTCATACCATTCACTTGTCTTTCAGACTGAGGGCTCAGACCAGTGTTCCATGCCTGAGGACTTGGTGAGTAGTAGCTGTTCCTCCTCATTTGTCTTAGAATATGAAAGCAATCTTAAAGCACAGCATATTTCTTTCCTTTTTTATTTTGGTTCTTTGGCCAATTATGTCAGTATTTACGCATTTTGCTCAGGAAACTGTCAGACACTATTTGCAGCAGAGCCTAGGGCCTTTTACTTTCTCATCTTTTTCCTCTTCTCCCTTGCCATACCAAGCAGCTTTCAAGTGGTTCATGGTGTCCTTCAGTCGTGACTCAAAGTTTACTACTAATTCTCATTTTTAATCAGGCAAAGTATTACTCAGTTGCCACTGAGGATGGGGAATTTCAAGTAGAATTCCCCATCCTAAAATTTCCTTGTCTTTCAGGTGGTTTCTATCTTTAGTCAAGCTAGTCTCCTTTTTTTGAAGACTGCAAGAGAACACCTAGGCATGTTTTCTCTCTCCTCTCCCTCATAATACAAAACGTACATACAAGATGTATGTTAGTGTTTCAAGGGGTTTGTGATCATGCCACCCTGCATTTCAGATTTCGTATAAACTTATGTTCAATAAGCCAATGTTCACAAATGTACCTGAGGTATCTCTATCACAGGGAACATGTTCAAGCTTATTGTTGACTCTTGTAGAAGCTTTGTGGCTTTGTTTCTTTAATGCATGTTTGACTTCTAAATTAAGGGTGAACCATTAGCACTTCTTAGGGTTCTAGAAGGTCTTTTATGGGGATAGCAGAATCTAAATTAAACTGATCAGTTAGTGTAGGCTTTTCTAAGCTCAGATTTCTGGATGCATAAGTGACTGTAAATGTTTTTAAAGGGCCTGATAAGCATAGATGTGTTCTTATGGCACGTCTCATTTGTTTACTTTCCATGTGGTGTGGAGTTTGTGAAGTTTCAGCTCCATGTCTGAGGAAGAGATCAATACTACAGGTTTTCTGTGTCAGGCTGAGGAAGGGGAAAGAGGGAGAGAAAATGTCTTTATGACTTGCGATTCTGAGATTGGTACTTCTAGTGCTTTTTGGTCTCAGTTTTGGAGGGAGGGGGGAAATTGGTTAATTTTCCAATGTTTTCAAAGTACTGACGTGTTCTCTTCTCCCCTCTTTCCTTCACTTCTCCACTTGGCCAGAGAGTGGCTGAAGTTTCAGACCATTGGTGGTACTCCATGCTCATACTCCCTCCTTTGCTGAAAGACAGTGTGGCAGCTCCCTTTCTAGCTGCATATTATCCAGACTGCGTGGGCATGAGTCCATCCTGTACCAGCACTAATCGGTTACCTGGTGAATCCAACCTTGTGAAGTTAGAGCACTTAAAGAGCGTGCCTAATGTGACTGGTAAGGGCCATCTGCAGGGCTCTGTTGCTTAAATAGGTGCGATAAATTTTGTCTTATAACTGAGTTTATAAGGCACATAATTCTTCTGATTCAGAACACTGGTTCTGTTCTCAGCACTAATACACAGTCTCTGTGTGACTGCCTTTGTAGTTTGGTGCCATTCGCTTGTTTGTAAGATAAAGGTAATATATTTCTTATGGCTTTTCTTTAGGGAGTAAGCACAGACTGCAGAGGCTTTCTGTGTACCACTGTCATTTGTGTACAGAAACAGGAATTTACCAAGCAGGTACTTAAAGACTGTTCGCATTCTTAAGGAAATGAAGATTTATCAAAAAACCCCAGGATTCTACTAGTTTTGATATTGGATTTGTGGATCTTTGGGGTTTTGAAGAAAAGAATTTGATTTCTTAAGGCACTCCGATTCTGTTTAAGTTATTTTTTTTTGCTAGTGACAGCCTGGGAGCGCAGATCTGCAGAATAGGTCAGGTATAGAGAAAGGTAATTCAGGATTGTCATACTGATGTCTGAGAGAGTGCTTTGACGAAGTTTCAGCTTCTGTGTTGTCTTAGCAGGCTTTGTTCTCCTTAGGTGCTGAAAATAAATCTGTTCATGTGTTCAACAGATGTTATAACTGCTTAATGGAAAACTTCATTACACAGAGCTACCAATACTGAATGTGGAAGATGCTTACTTTTAATTATTATCCCCTCTGGGCAGTATTGGGAGTTGAAGAAAGGAGTTCAGAGCACTGCCTGAGTCTGTACAGTGATGCTAGTCCTCAGTCTTGTATTTAGATTCTACTCCTTGTTGGAATCCTCATGGCATTGGAGTGCCATGAAACACTACTGATTCTTTGACAAAACTTCAGCTCTGATAGGTCCAAGGATCTACTCATCAGGCAGCAGGACAATAATTAATGCACAGCCTAGGGGGCAGGAGAGGAGAGAGCCATATAAGTGGAATCATTCTGGAGGTGCCTAGAGACGGGAAAGCTTCCTTACTTGTTATCTGTGTGACGTCAGTGGATTGTTTGAGAGGGAGAGGGATGCGATGAAGATATGATGGAGTATGATTAATTCCTGGTGCATCTTTATTCAGTTGCAGGCATGAACAAGTATTTCCAGCCTTTTTACCAGCCCAATGAATGTGGGAAAGCACTTTGTGTGAGGCCAGATGTCATGGAACTGGATGAGCTCTATGAGTTCCCAGAATATTCACGAGACCCCACCATGTACCTGGCATTGAGAAACTTGATTTTGGCTTTGTGGTACACAAACTGCAAGGTAAGAGATGCTGATAATTAATTTGTTTGTTTAAAAATAATAGCAGCAGTTCTGGGATGTGGACTCACTTCTTGGATGTCTCCTTATGCACCAGAAAAATTGCTCCCATGCTTTTGGAAATCCATTCTAAGATTGACTGGGTTTTGGGGGGTTTGTTGGGGTTGAGAGTTTTTGGTTTGGTTTGATTTTCCTTTTTTTTAGATTTAATGCATAGGAGCTTTTTCTGCTGTAAAAATCCAAAGTTTTTAAATTATTAAAACTCTACACTGCCTGCCCAGCTATTAACTTTTTAAAGGGATGCTTGAACACATCTAAAGAGTGTTTTGTGGGTGCTTCATGATTTTTTTTTTTTTCAGCTGATTGTTGGACAGGGAAGTGATTGTCCTTTTACTTAGGCTAACCCTATGGCACTGCCTTTGATAGAACTGCTGAAGTTTCACATACCAAAGCCTTCTGATATGGATGTCTGCATTATGCGAAGGTTTTGGATATTAATCTCTTTTTCCCTTGGAAGGCAATTTTGGAATGGATTTTACTGGAATGCCATTGTGAGCATTGCCACTATGTAGATTAATTTTGCAAACAGGAATCCATTTCAATACCGTTCCTGTACTAATGGAACACACCATGAAGTTTTCGAAAGTCTCTTGTAGACTCACTTGCTTTTATTCCATGCAAATCTTGCTTAATAAATTGTTACCATACTGTTACTATACTAAGCTGGCTAACAAGAATTTTCCACAAAATTTCTTTTAAAATGCTCTCAGAAGGCTGAGTCATGATTTTTTACCATTTGGTTTACAGTTTAAATATGATGTAAGCATATGAAAAAATGGAATAGTAGAAAATCAACAGTTTCTATTCTTTCTTTCTCCTTTGCAGGAGGCTCTTACCCCTCAAAAATGTATCCATCATATCATTGTTCGGGGGCTTGTGCGGATTCGCTGTGTACAGGAAATGGAGAGGATTCTGTATTTTATGACAAGGAAAGGGTTAATTAATACAGGGATTTTGTCAGTCAGTCCTGACCAGTACCTTCTTCCTAAGGAATACCACAATGTAAGTTGCTGTAATAATCCCTACATTATTAGTGCTATAAAACTACATAGTGCACACAATAATTTTTTTGGTTCTGGATTTTTTTTCTCATTTACATAAATGGATGGAATGATAGGTAAAATTACATCTAAAAGCTAACATGTGGCAAGTTTTTCACATTGTTCTCATATGCCTTCAATGGGTATGGAAACTACATAAATTAGATTCCTTCCAAAAAAGATTTTTTCCCCCTAAAATCTATGAAATTCATTCTCATGGATTTGTGCTTCCCATGTGCTGTTCAGATGGATGGGAACTGTGTGAAAAATACGCAGGTTCTGTGGCTTACTCCTATAATACACCTCTGCTTCCATAGTGAGGAAACTGCTATTCCATGCTGGTTTGCAAGAGCTATGATTAAAAGGGAACATGTTTATGGCTAGCAAGTTGTTAGATAGCACCCAAAACTTACCGATGTATTCTCTAAGAAGAACACCTCCTAGAAATTTTAAGTCATGTTTGGAAAGTGTATTTGTAGATATTTCTCATTTATAAAATAGTTTTTACTGGTCAACGCAGCCTATGATTGAAATCTTTACAAGGTAAGTATGTTTCTTGTCCGGTAAATTCAGTTAGATTCCTACTTGTGTTACTGATAACTTCAGCTCTTTCTGTTAAAAGAAACGGGGGCGTCTTCTTTTGAAGTCCTTAAAAACTTTAACTATTTTCAAAGCTACCACTGATCTTTCTTCTATATTAAATGCACTGTCATCTTTAAAAGTTATCACAGATTACTTTAGAGGACAAGAAAACCTACACTTCTGAAACTTACAGACATTTCTACCTTTAGCAAAAAGAAAAATGAGAGTGAAATGGCATTTTCTGTTTTATTTATAACTATTTTTATTAAATATTTTAATATTTTTTAGAAATCTGTCATTATTGTTGGGGCTGGGGCAGCAGGATTAGCAGCAGCCCGACAACTGCACAACTTTGGAATTAAGGTAAGAAGCTTTAGAGTACATTACTTAAAAAAACCAGACTTCCTCTGCTTTGAAAAGTGTTGTTCATCAAAAGGAAACAGCCTCCATTCTTGTTACAAACATGTATGTATAGGACATCCTAATTAATTTGTAAAATCTGGGGTTTTACTGAGTAAATCTGCTGTTTAAAAACAGCAGTTTTTGGTATCTAAAATTAAACAAAACATGCAGCATATATTTTGTACAGATGCTGCACCCAGATCATTGTGTTTAATAGCCTCTAGCATGCATTAAATTCCAATTTTGAGATTTCCTAAATAAGTGTTCAGCTTTTTTAAAAAGAAGGCTTATTTTTGTTTCTAAAGTAACAGTTATATTTGTATATGTATGTCCCAAAGTGTAACCTTTGAAAGATGATTTAAATGCATAAATTCACTACAAATGATCCAGAAATGAAAATAAAGCGTTAAGATTGTTAACATTGCTGGATTGCTTGGGGAGTTTTTTGTGTTTTGTCTTCTCCTTTGCACTGGAGATAAACAGATATGTTTAATAGAATTATATCTTACAATTTACTAAGCTGCATTTTGCCACAGGTCATTGTCTTAGAAGCTAAAGACAGAATTGGTGGCCGAGTGTGGGATGATAAGACATTCACAGGTGTCACTGTTGGAAGAGGTGCACAAATCGTCAATGGATGTGTCAACAACCCAATGGCACTAATGTGTGAGCAAGTGGGTTCCTGCAGTGGTCATGATTATCACTAGTGAAAAACTGTTGTTAAAGCCAGGCTCAGATGGCTGGGTAAGGGTGGGAGTCCTTTTCTTGTGACATGATTAAAATCCTGTTCTGCATTGTAAGTAAACTCCATGGTGCTATTATATCTTTGATAACAGTTGGGAACAGAGAAGAGCTGTAGAATGGTTTCAAGCACATTATGTAAAGAAAAACAAGGTGGCTCCAGCTTCACAACAAGAAGAAACCACTTTTTTCCTCTTTTCTAGAGACAGTAACATAAAAGGTCCCCAGCAGACTTCCTTAGGGCTGAGAAAGGCTTTACTGTGGGAGGCTACTGCTTCTGTGATGGATTTGCCTTTGCTGCCTCTCAGTATTTCTAGTTAAATTCTGCACAAGTTATGATTAACATGTCTAACAACTCAATTGCTACTGATGCAAACATGCTGCGGTTCAATTTCTTTAAAAATTCTTATTACTTGCTGGTTTGGTTTAGGTTTTTTTGAGGTGGGAATCTGAATTTCTCCAAGTGGAACCTGAACGTGGATTTTGCTCAGACACACGTGTAAATCCAGTCCGTGCCATTTTAATTGTTTAGTGCCCTATAGTGCCACTAAGAAATTCTAGTTTTTTTTAAAAATCGTGTTTTATTTATGAGAAGGGGAACAATGACTTTTGGATACACTTCAGATACTCATCCCTTTGTAGCCATTTAATGTAAATTTTCATTGAAAGTACAACTGTGTCTTAAGATCTGCAGTTGATGACCAACAGCCTAGAGAGATGTGAGGAATGTGAAAAACACTGGAGCATGCCCTAAGTAACAGGGCCCTAGGAAGAAGTTAGCACTGTTTGTGCTATTTTCTCTGGATTGACTCTGTAGAACACAAAAACATCTTTATTTAAATTTAGCTCTGTTGTGTTTTCGATGCAGGTTGGACAAGCAAAGCAAGGCACTAGGTTTAATTCCAAATAATTTCTTTCTTTCTTTGGTTGTTAATAACATTTATCGTAACTGGGAAACAATATCCTGTCAATTCCTGAGTTCAGGGAACTGTTTGGGCCTCAGATACCAGAAAGTTGTACAAAGCAACTGATTTTAATTGTGACTTAGAAAATGAATTGAGGTGGAAATAAAGGAGACTGGTTCATCATGTTTGATTACCAGACTCTCTATTTCTGTACTATCCCTTGCCTGACAGGAAAGTTGCAGAGGAGGTTTCTTTGAATCCCCAATAAAGGAAAGGATGGAAAAGTGGGAAAAAAAACCAATTTGTGGACAATTAACAGATAGAAGGATTGTTGGTATTCCAGTTTGAAGAGAACAAGAGTTACTCTGACTAAAGTTATTGATGTTTTTTAAATGGTATCACTTAAATCTGAGGCATTTACCTTATGTTAAGTAACTTTGAGCAGGCTGGGTGCTGTAGATTTTTAATACTTAAAAAAGCAATAAAATGTCTTTTTCTTAAGCTTGGCATTAAAATGCACAAACTAGGGGAGAAATGTGACTTGATCCAGGAAGGTGGAAGGATAACAGATCCCACTATTGATAAACGTATGGACTTTCATTTCAATGCCATCCTAGACGTCGTCTCTGAGTGGAGAAAAGATAAAACCCAACATCAGGATGTTCCTCTTGGTGGTAAGTGAGAGATGTATTGCAAAGTGAAGATGTTGGCTGTGTTCATAAAGTTCTATATTAAATTGGCTCTTACATCAGACATTTTTAAAAGTGCATGGCTGTCCATCTGACCTTAAATCCAATAGATATTTCTGATATTGTATCTTGTTTTCATGAGATAGCTTTTTTCGGTATAACTAGTGTCACTAGCAGCTCAAAAGACTTGCTTCTGGCTGAAGCAGGTCATAGCTATCCTTAGCCTTAGACTTTTTTACTAACCTGCCTAAAAATGCCTGATCAAAGCCTTCTGCTGGCAAGAATAGTCCCGTCTCCATTGGTAACGCCTCCCACCACGCTTACAGCTTGTAAACTCGACAGCAAAAAATAAACTTGCTCAGAAATGTCTGCTTCCCAAATCTCTTTAGCATGGATTCTGTAAGACAGAATTAACAGCTCCTATGTTCTTCAGTGAACCCTAGATCAAATTTCTCAGTTCTTTGATTTTGTAAAAATTAATCAGGATTTATTTGCAAGGATCCTCCATTATCTTAAAGTGTATTTTGCCTGAAATATCTTCAACTGTATATTGATGATAGCTAAACAATTAATTTCTCTCCTGTCTCACTCAGAAACCTATGAGTAAACAACAAAGTTGTATTCTATTGCTGGAAAGATCTTGCAGTTTTGTTTTTGTTTTTGTTTTTTTTTTTTTTTCTATGAGAAGAAAAACATCTTGGTAAAAACTAGCATTAAGATTTTCAATCTTGTGATCCAGGGAACAGCATGTTGAAATGCAGTAGGACTTCTAACAAATTGTGATATATTCTAATTTTAAATGTGTTCTTTCACAGAAAAAATACAAGAGATCTATAAAGCTTTCATTCAGGAGTCTGGTATCCAGTTCAGTGAGCTGGAAGAAAAAGTACTACAGTTCCATCTCAGTAATTTGGAATATGCCTGTGGCAGCAATCTCTCTCAGGTGCGTTTTGACAGCTGTGTTCTGAAGTGGTTGAGCTCCACAGAAGATAGGGTTAGAAGTAACTTTGAGAAATCACCTGATCCATTCTATGGCCCTAGAGCAAGAGTCAGCTATCCTGACTATTCCTACACCCCTGACCTGTTCTTTGCAAGCACTGAGACACTGACTCCAACACTGCCTTATTTAATCTGATTGGAGTTCCTGATGTGTTTCCAGTGAGATGCTCTTTAAGCAGAAGTTGAGAGTAGATGGTTAGAAGGGAGCAGGGCATTTTGCTGAGATGCTGGGTGATATGGTTCACAGCAGAGTTACTCCTCCTCAGATGCTGGGTGTGACTTCTGCTTCTCAGTTCTGTTTAAAAACTGAGGTGTTTCTCTACCCTGCTACGTATCTTGAGAATAAACGCATTTAACTTCTGAAGTGTTCCAACCCCCTGATGGTGAGCCCCAGCTCACCACTCCTAGGTACTCTCTTGGCTACCTCATACTTGGCTGCCCTCGAGACTTCAGTTTTAACCGAGCAGCTCCAGGAAATACCGAAGTATATTATTGGCAGTGCATTATTTACTCAGTCCTGTTGCAACATTTAAAGACGTTTAGTGCCAACTGTACTACAGCAGTGGGACGGCTGACTGATACATGCAGATGTACAAATCTGAACTGAGAAGTGCACAAGAACATAACAAAAATCTGCAAGACAATGCTATACCAGAGCAGTCACTGGAAAATATTTTGATAGGTCAAGTTTTCATACTCCATGAGCACCCAGGGGAATTAAGAAAGATGCAAAAATCTACCTTACCTTCAATTTTAGAATCAAAATATGATTGATTTTATGCAACTGCAGTGATAGGAACTGGCATCTGAATAGTAGTTTGAGAATTGTTTCAGATTTTTCACTGCTAAGTGGTAATTGCTTAGTGCAAATACCACTGTTTTATTAACTATAAGGTTGCAGGGGTTGGGGGACAAGGTCAATGAAAGGTATCCTGGAAGAACCTCCAAAGTGACAGAAAAATTCCATCGAGTTGGTTTTTTTTTGTATCTCTATCTGTATTTGTATAAATTTTTGTATTTTGCCCTTTATGTTGGGAAATAAGGTATTTCCATTTTTATACGAAGTCCTAAGGCTGTAAAATCTGATCATTTTGCTAGATACGGACAACTGAAGTAAATACACTGCAATTCACCTGGATTTTTGTACTACTTCCCTTGTTTTCTCTCCTAAGCAGAACCGTAAATTCCCTGCTAGTGACCAACCCGTGTTATGACTTTTCTTAATCCAGCAATTCATATGTTATATACTAGCACTAGGTAAATAAGCATTTTGATTTTGTCAGCATGGCCATAAATTCTGGCAATACACTTTTTCCAGCTGCAGAGGGGGCTAGGGTGGCAGCTTCTAAACTGTGGAACCTTTCATAGTACCCATGTCCCCTCACCAGTAGAAACAGCCACCTGTTCTGTCCACAGGTATCTGCACGCTCATGGGACCACAATGAATTTTTTGCCCAGTTTGCTGGAGATCACACTCTTCTAACTGTGGGATATTCAACTGTGATTGATAAGTTGGCAGAAGGGCTGGACATCCGGCTGAATTTCCCAGTGAGTCTGGAAAACATTGATGCAGTGCCTGTCTTGGATTGCTTTGAAACATCCAGTCATATATTTGTATTCTTTCAGACCAGGCAAATCTGTGTCTGTGATTGTTTCAATTTGTCTTTAAAAAAACCCAAGAGGACAATTTCAGCATTTCTGAAATTCTCTTTGAGGACTACCAGTACTTAAATATTATGATATGATGATCTTATACGTTAGAATCATGATGAATTTTCTTTTTCAGCTTCATGGAGACTATTTTTTGTTTTTCAGGATTTCTCTGAAAATTTGTGTTATTCACTTTCTAGTTTGCTGACCGGTGCTGTATTATTAGCTGTTGTTGCTGGAACTTGCATTGCGTATGTACATTTTGTAGTACAGCCTTTCAATGTCTTTCAATAGGTACAGAGTATTGACTATTCTGGTGAAGAAGTGCACGTCACTACTGCAGATGGAACAGTGTGGACAACACAAAAGGTACCAAGTATGCTTCAAGACTAAGAATTTTAGAGAACACACAGTACTTTTTGTCTTTTCTTTCTCTCAGAAGGCAATTTAGTCCAATTTCTCCCCATTCAAAGATGAATACTCATGTATTTTAGTGGCCTGTATTTGGGTGTCCTAGAGCCTAATTTTTCGTGAGCATGCTTGAGATTTGAATATGAGCTGATTTGAAGAACTAAGGACTATAAACGGTGTACTAGAAATGTGAAGCAAATAGATTTTTATCTGGTCTTTGAAATGACATTTATGTTATCTGGTTCCATTCCCTGCTCAGCTTTACCCCATTTAGCATGTATCTGCCCTGTTAAAATTTCCAGGCTTTGACAACCCCTATTTCTCAGTCTCTCTTATTCCCTGTATCCCCACCTTCTTCATGTTGAGTAATTAAGCTTTTAGTAATTTTTAAAATTATATATAAACTTGATAAAGATTGGATTGACATCAACAGTGTTACTGAGTATTTTAAAGAGAACGAATCTCTGATTAAAACCAAACCACTGACTGACTATCTATTTCTCAAACAGTTTTGTTAATCTGAGAGCCATTGACTACCATTTACTGGAAGTACTGGTAGCATGGTTAGCCACTGTGATACAAGCAGTTCAACAGACCATGACTTAAAATCAGAGAACTGTGGGATCTGTCCTCACCTGAATGTAAGGCATGTATTTCCCATTAATGGGAACTAAAACCAGAAATCTAGAAATGTCTGGTGTGTTATTATGCTGCATCCTACAAGAACAATCCAAGACAGTTAGGAGGCTGCTGTGAGGCTTAAGTGCTGTATTCGGGTTTTGGTACTGTTGTGATTGTAGCTGTTTCTTTCAGGTATTAGTGACTGTACCACTGGCCCTTCTTCAGAAAAATGCCATTCAGTTTAATCCTCCACTGTCAGAAAAAAAAATTAAAGCCATTAATAGTTTGGGAGCAGGAGTCATTGAGAAAGTAAGTAATTTCATATTATCTTTAATCTTCTTTTCATAGAAACATTGGCTGTTTTGTCCCTGTTGCTTTTGCAGTGTATTTCTCAGGATTTATGATGCATTTCATTTTACTTGTATATAGTAGCCCAGGAGAGC
This sequence comes from Struthidea cinerea, assembly GCA_013397865.1. Taxonomy (NCBI): domain Eukaryota; kingdom Metazoa; phylum Chordata; class Aves; order Passeriformes; family Corcoracidae; genus Struthidea; species Struthidea cinerea. Next base: position 610,049 of record VZTI01002430.1, on the reverse strand, counting down.
ACAATGTTATCGGGGATCACATGTATTTCTGCTTCTTAGATTTCACAACTTAATGGCATTTTTAAAGAAACTGTTTCCAGAAGAATTTCATGGCTTAAACATTTTGTGCCTAATTTTGATCAAGCCTTCATGATGGTCTTGGATCTTTCAGAATTCCAATAATGTGTTTATTTCAGGTCATTTTAACCTAGTAAATTCATAAACTATTTGCGAAGAATACTGAAAGTTGTGTATTTGACCAGTGTAAAATCTCCTACCCTTTCCCAATACAAAAACACAGCCTCTCCTGAAAAGCTCCCTAGGAAGATGTGTGCTTAGAAGAAAACAGTAACAAAGTAATGCCAGAAACAGGATTACAACACTGTTGAAATTTAAAGACAAGATTAAGAAACTCCACATACAGGATGCAGATCATTTAAGTTATACATTAGGTTTGCAAAAAAAAAAATCTGCTGAATTTCTTGAGCATTTTACACAATTACTTCCATTGTGGATTTGATATTCCGTGCATTTGCAATTTATGAGATCAGCATTTTTTTTTCTTTGCCTGTCCCCCTTGGAGGAGGTTCATATATATGGAGGTCCATATATTCTCTGTTGAGACCTACTCATAGGAAGAGCTGTGTGTCTAAATGAGGGGTAACAGGAAAATGTATTAAAAAGAACATATACCATGTCCTGTTATGAGTTTTGTTGTATGAAATGCTTAAATTCCATTCTTCTGTATCTTTCTAGATTGCCTTGCAGTTTCCATATAGATTTTGGGACAGTAAAATTCAAGGAGCTGATTTTTTTGGTCATGTTCCACCCAATTCCAGCCAACGTGGGCTCTTTAGTGTCTTCTATGACATGGATCCAGAGGTATGATATATACCAACTGTCTTTTCTCTTGGCCCTTCACAAATTCAGTTTGAAATCTAGGTGCAGTAATTACTCAACAACAAAATTTTTCTTCTTCCCTGCGCCCCACTTCCTGCCCCCCCACCCCCCCACATCTGCAACTATTAAAAGCAGTGGAAGCAGCGTTATTTATCAGGAAAAACCTGATCAATATTTTGTTGTAATAAATGGCAATGTTTTCCACTGTTTGGATACAGAATAATACACAAACAAGTACATTCTCTATCTCTACTGAAAACAAGGCTGTACTACCTTACTGTAGACCTACTAATGTGGGAAAAAGGCTACTAGTCACTTCCAGTTTAGGACTTCTGTTCCCTTATTAAATCAGCTAAAAATCCCGTTAAAAAGACCATGCTAACTTACTAACGCTCACTGGCTTGCAGTAGTCTGAATAACTTTGTGGAATAGCAGAAGAAAAGACAAACACCAAGTTCTGCATGAAACTGAGACCTGTAGGGTCAGTCTCATACTCATGAATTTCAAAGCAAATTCAAACCAGTGGACTGACATCATGTTTCTCTTCCCTGCCAGTTCCAAGCAGACACATGACACATTTGTATTATACCTCTTCATACTTTTGCAACAACTGCTGCTTTCTACTTGGCAGCAATTAAAAAGCTGTTTTGTAACCTGATGGCTTACTCCAAAAGGAAGCCATCCTGTGATGTTTGTGCTCTGTTACTGCCTGATGTGTACCTGTATACGACTTTAAGTGAGTTCTGTCCAGTACTCTTAAGCTCATGCTACAAGAGGCTCAGTGTGCTGGTGCTGCCCAGAGACCCTACACGTAATTCTTAATTTGCTTGACAGCTATTCTCTGCTAGTTATCAAATTTAGTAACAGAAGAATTACTGCCTTACATAAACAAGAGAGGCAGAGTTCTTCTATAAAGGCACTGAGAACCTGTGTGCTCTTCTCTACTCACCACTTCACCTCTAAAACTTTTGCATGGTAGCAGATGTCTTGAAGTGGAAGAAAATACCAGTAGACATGACCTTTCATTTCTTGGTCCAAAATCTGCTGGTAAGAACCTAGTATTGGTCTAATCAAAACCATATCTAACTAGTATTTAAATAGACTCTCCCTGTCATCACATTTTGAAAATGGAGTACAGCTGAGGTGAAAGTTTGACACAGAACTGAAGCTTAAGAGGATGCACAAAAACACTATCAATGCAATTTTTTTTTTTGGTACAGCCTTTAAGCAGGTAGATAGGAAGTTTTCAGTGAATTCAGCAAGTTGTAAAAGGGGCTGACTGTAACAGATCTGTGAACAAGACATCAGAAGATGTAGTAATTTGAGCATAAATACTGTAGAATAAGCACCCTTAATTGCAAGGAATCAAACCCACTTTTCTATAGAACAATAGTTGCTTTGCAGCTGAAAATATCTTTGCAATACCAATTAAAAGAGACTTTTAATGAAATACTTAATAAGGTCCTGTTTTTAGGGCAAAGAAAGCATTTTAATGTCAGTGGTCACTGGAGATGCTGTGACAACCATTAAGAATTTAGATGATCAACAAGTACTGCAACAGTGTATGACTGTACTCCGAGAGCTGTTTAAGGAGCAGGTAAGAGAAGCCTCTTTTATTAAGAGATGCATTAACTTGTCACCAGAATAAAGCTTTCAAATGTAGTACTTCATGATGTATAGGCAAACCTTTGACATTTAAAACTATTTTTCTTTTCTTGTCAGTTTCAGAGAATAGGTTTTCTTTGAGACATACTTAAATCACAATTTTTGATCTCTTGTGTGAAAAAGGTATATTGAAAGATGTCTCTGAAGGACAGTAGTAATTAACTGAAAGATAGAAATGAACTATCATCCTTTAAAGTGCTTTTAAAAAGCAAAATTAATTAAAATCAGTACTTTAGGAACATAAAACATACTTCTTACTTAGTTGTCACTTTTTTTTTCTATCATCACCACTTCTAATACGTGACAAGATCTTTCAGCTAGGTGAATTTGTTTGATTTCTGCCTTCTCCCCTCCAAAGGCAACTGAAATTACAACACCCCAAAACAATCCAATCCAATCAGTTTCTCTTCTACTAACAAACAACCCTTTCTCAGCTGTCTTGCGATGGAGGAACAGGCAAAATGATCTAGCAAGGGCCCTACATCCTGAATGTAAAAAAAACACCAGATAAAAATTTCTACCTTTTTTCCTTCCCCCAGATCATCATTAGGAGAAAAACTAATAGGAAAATCAGAGAAATCTGGGGCAAGCAGAACACTATCACTCAGCAATGTTATTTGCATTCCACTCTAGAGACAATAATGCCTCAATTAATTTACTTAGAGCAGTTAGATCCCCAGGAATGATTGTGTTAATAATGTTCAGGGGTGATCTCTCAAGTTTTACTGAAGGTTCAAATGTTAGCATTAATGATCTTGGAAGAACTTCAGTATCTGAAAACTCAACTATTCCTAGAGACATACCTTTGGTAATGGCTTTATTGTTAGTAGAATGACATGCAGTGGAAGTTCACATACTTGTATTTTGATCTCATGAAAATGTAGCAAATGGCTCTTTGGTTTCAGTGCCACTCTGGTCCAGAAGAGTGATTGTCATGGCTGTCTCCATAGTTTACAGCAGTTGTGAATTTCAGTCACCTGAGGACGATGCAGCAGGATTTTCAAAGACAAGATAGCTTCAGGGGTATACCAGAGCTACTTCTGGGACACTCATACAACTTGTCATACTTGGCTGGTCCTTGTCTTGATTGCTTGAGCTTGAGTCTCTCATGTGCTGCCTGAGTGGAACAGTCTATTTGTCAATAACAGACATTGTGCAAGAGGCAACCAGAGCTGCTTCTGTTTACTTGTCATGACCTCCTCCAGAGTAAGACACAGCTGTAGCTGACTAAGCCTTCGTACAAGTGTTATTCAGGCTCTCTTTGGTAAAAACCTGTGGAATTTGCTGCAACGTGACAAAGAATACACAGTATTACTGTCATGGCTCAGCCAGACCCTGACTTCCTGGTTTTTGTTTTCTCCCTGAACCTAGTTTACAAGACAGCTCATTTTCTGATCACAGATAAGTAATCTTATTTCTCCATTGGAATAAAATTATCTCCAAAATGAAAATTGAATTTTGAGATTTAACAAGCTAGATGTAGCAAGCATTATGCCTAACCAAGACAAAAATTGCTTACATTATACATACAAACAATGTTGAACAGTATCAGTATTTGTTTACAAGAGTATGCGTATATGTATTTTGAGGGGAATTTTTTTCTCATGTACTTTTAGGTGTATTACAACATGCAGATTTGTTGCATTCAGAATAGTGCAGCTATGATGTTTCAGGCATCAGGCGAGTCTAGCAAACGAAATTATCCTTGTGGCTAGTACTATAATAAAAAAAATAGGAATTTAATTCTGGAATGCAATCTAATCTGTATCTTAATAATACAAAATACTGTAAAGATTACAAGAAACCATTTGAGAAAAAGCTGTGCAATTCTGAACTTCTCTTTGCAGTGTTTACTTCTATTTTGATTATGCAGGAGGTTCCTGACCCAGTGAAGTTTTTTGTTACTCGATGGAGCAATGACCCTTGGCTGCAGATGGCGTACAGTTTTGTGAAAACAGGGGGCAGCGGTGAAGCTTATGACATTATAGCTGAAGACATACAAGGAAAAGTTTTTTTTGCTGGTGAGGTAAGTATCTTTGTTACTGTTGATTAAGGTTACTGGGAGCAGTTTCTTATGGAAGATTGTCTCTTGCTAAGCAACACCATTAACCTAGAGGTAGTATATAAATATTCTGTTACATAAATATGCTGATGATTCTTGATGCAGAACCCTCTCTATTCATATTATTACTGGGCATGGGAAGTCTGCCAAATACTTCAGGTTAGGAGTAAAATGCATTTTTGGTCAAATTGTCTTTCTGTTACTCCACTTGTGGGTAACATAACAAATACACCATGATGGTGTAGGTGCATTCTGTACTGGAGCAGAACTTAACCTGCCCCACTAAAGTGCAGATAGCAGAACAGACTGCTACTTTTGTAGCTGACTTGCTTGCAAATTTTGATGTTCCTAAAAATCTTGAGTATTTCCTTTGATGTTCTTTCTAAGGAGTTTTCCATGGCTTTTAAAAATGTAGGTATGTGCTTAAGGAAAACAAACCTGATCTTATAAACTAAAATTCTATATTATTAGTTTTAGAAACAATTGACTTTTTTCTTTTTCCTTTTTTTTTTTTAATGCAGGCCACAAATAGGCACTTTCCTCAGACCGTTACAGGAGCTTACTTGAGTGGGGTTCGAGAAGCGAGCAAAATAGCAGCATTTTAAGTACCTAAATTTTGTGTTTATAGATATATTTTTAATTGATTTCTGTGGGTAAAACAATCTTCAAGTTTCCTATTGCTGCCTTTTTCCTATGTGGTACTTGAATAATATATGGTACCTGAAGATAAAATCTTCACCTTCCTTTTCCTCTTTCTTCCCCACCCTATTTTTAAGCCCTGATGATACATATTGCTGGGGGCTTTTTTCCAGCTAAGGTATTACTAGCAGGAGTGACATTGGAATCACTGGCCACAGCTTAACTAAGAGAACTTCTGTCAAGAGTCCTCTTCTGTATGGCTCAAGTCATGCTATTGTGAACCTTCATTTCAGAAGGTCAGATTAAAACACGACTAAGTTAACATACAGCATTAAAAATGCTGGCAGTTAGTAACGATACGGGAATTTTCCACTAACTGTGCTTCTCAGGTTGATTATGCTGATAGGAGTTCAAACTGGCTTCCAAGAGCCTGAATAGCCTAGAAAAATTCTAGGATTAATGTAGGAAGGAACTCAACTATCACTTTCCCACTTGCAATCAATAACCTTTTCTATAATATTTTTTCATATTCTTAGCTTCCACTAAGTGGGCTTTGGAATATGAAGTTTGTTCCTTTAAATAAGAGAGCTGGAACAGTTTACAGTGCAATCATAAAAAAGGTTATTGTAGCTAATCAAAACTTGAAAAATTAACTTTTACATTACTTTTAAAAACTTTGAAATATTATCTCTGCTACTTATTCAGAGAAATTCTTGTTACAATAATAGGCTAAGAGTTTAGATTTGCTCATTGCTTCTGTAGAAACAGGTAAAAATACTACATTGCTATGATTATTTTGAAAACAAACTTCCAGATTCATTTGGGCTGAGTAGAGGAAGTATCTGATGTGACTGTACAGTCGGGGGTGCAGGACTGCAAGTTCTTAATAGCTCATTCAACTTTTGTATTAAAAAATACATGAAGATGAATAAGGAAAAATATTAACACTCTTATGAAGGGCTGAAACAAGGTGGCTTGCACTTTGACTTGAAGGTTTTTTTTTTTTTCTTTTATTATGAAAGTATTATTAAAAACAACTTGAGAGAGTGATTCAGTAAGGGCTAGACATCGATCTAGTAGCTTTTCCATGGGACAGGAAGGAAAATCTTTTTCAACAGAAATAAGAGAGATGCAACTGGGATATCTATTGTAATACTGTTCCACTATATTGATATTAATCAAAAAAAATTAAATCCACTTTTAGATCTCTTTCCTCACACCTTCTCTATAACTGGGCTGCATAGATGTCATGATTTCTGAAGTGAACTTAAGCACTTAACTCTATCCTGCCCCATTCTCATGCATAGGCTTTTCTCTTTTTTTAATCTCTTCATTTAAGAATGACACAGCAAACATTTTTGAAAGCATTTACAGTGCTTATTTCCTTAAAGGTACATCCTTGGAAACAAACAACCTTAAGAAAAATCACAGAATGTTAAGGGGTTGGAATGGACCTTAACAATCTTCTAGTTCCAACCCACCCTGCCATGGCCAGGGACACCTCACACTAGACGAGGTTGCTCAAGGCCTTCTCCAGCCTGGCTTTGAACATCACCAGGGTCCTACTGAATAAATGCAATTCTTCTTTTCAAATATGTAATATTTTGTTTTTAGAGTAGGTGTGATATTGCTAAAAACCCTTTATTTAATCTCTAATTTACAAGTTGAAGATGTTTATATGACTAGATGTTTTTCAGCTATATATTCTGTTCTGCTTCTTAAAGCTGAGTTATATGGACTAATAGGAAGAGTGTAACTGTTCATAATTTTCCTCTACATAAATGCTGGTATGTACAGTTTTAAAGTATTTCCAATTATTAAGTTGCAATTTAAAGGCTATAAGAAGCAAGACAAAGCCTTCTCATGATAAAAAATAATCAGGACATCAAATTTTGCTTTTGGCAGTCATTTGCACTTTGTTAATTTCATATATTACAGGCCAACTTACGGCATGACTAGGAAAGATTGATAGCTATGTATGTTTGAGTTCCAAGTTTCTTTCCCACTTTAACATATATGACATATTATTAGGAGAGGAGCTTCTGGTGGTGGGGAAAAAAGCTTATTACTACAAGTCCAAAACATTATATTCAATGGCTGCTTCAGATGACCTTGCTTAAAAAACTTCAGTTAGCTTAGTAACATATACAAACATGGCACATTTCAGGAATGATCTGGAAAGCTTAGCTCAGCATCCATTTCTCCCATCCAAAGTTTGTATGAACATGCTTGATGTCATTCTGTTAATTTGTACTTGGGGTTTTCAATTTACCTACAATTTTGCAGCTAGGTAAGTGCTGTATTCGAGAGAAGACAGATGGATATGAAGAAATACTATCACATTTGCCTTTAGATGATGCACACTTACAGCATTAGAAAAACTGGTAACAAATGATAAATTTACCAATGGCCTAGTCTTTTAATTATTTGTATATTGTTTTGGTACCAAGGCACTTAAACTGTGTTGTGCTGCACTGAAGTTTGACGAGTAAATAAAATAAGTATGTTTCATTTTAATTTACATTCGTTTGAAATATGTAAGAACATCAGGCTGGTTCTGAGACTTCATTCTTTAACGTTGCCCAAAATTTTTTTAATATCTGTGTTAAAATTTATTTCAAGCATGTATGTATTTTTTATGTTTAATTTATTCCCTCAAATACAGAACTGGGGAATGTTTTCTTTGAGTAGGTTTGTCTAAATGTTATTAAAAAGATTGGAATGCAGAGCATGATCTGTTACACTTCAGTTCTTCTGTGTGACTATGTTATGGCAGCAGAATAAAACTGGAAAGTATTCACGGGATGCCCCTGTTTTGGTTGGTTGGTTTTTTCTTTAAATTTAACTAGTAGCTAAGCCTGTTTTTTTATTACATTTTATATTAAGATTTCATTGTAGTATATTCTTACAGCTAGACAGTTCCTCAGAAGTGCTGCTTTACAGCCTTCTCTGAGCTCTCAGTCCTTACTGTGGTGTTCTTTGGACAATAGTGTAGTCACTGTCTTTTGCCTCCAAGTTTTACAAAGCAATTCATAAGCTTGTGTTAGATTATATTCCTTAGGCCAGAGGAAATTTAAGTTACTGATAATTGTTTAGAAGCATGGCCCATAATTTTAAAATATCATCAAATAACCATTTAATGCTTTTCATGGAATAAGTGTAGTGTGAACACTTTGTAGGATCATGGTCCTGAAAGGTTCCTACTAGCACAGACCACTATAAGCACGCGCAAGTCTGACTACATACTCAAAACATTTAAATACAAACGACAACAAATTCTTGTAACACTTACCTACATTGTTCTTTGTGAAAGGGAGGTTAGGTGTTCATTTAGTCTGAGTCTGACTGCAGCTGCCTTAAGAGAAGAATACTCTTACTGCTTTGAAAGTTTATTTTACCCGCATGTACGTCTGAACCAGTGAAAGCATTACTGTGGGCACGATTCCCTGCTTTCCCCTGACCCTTTCATACTTGGTGAGCAGTTCAAAGTTCATATCCTGAAGATGTGTTTTGTTCTGATTACACCTGATACTGCTTTTTAAAAATGCTAGCTTCATTCTAAGAAAAACAAGCTTTTAAACAGAAATGATGATGAAATACTGCTTTTTAACATAATGTACAAAGCAGCAGATTTCATCACACTACCCGTAAAAATTACAATCATTCAAGAAAACAGAGTTTTCCTTTTAGCCCAGCTGTCTAACACTTAGATCAGAAATAAGTGAAATAGTGCAATCCAGAGAACAAGGTCAGGTGAAAAGGGAGGGCAAGTTATGTGGCACTGCCATCCTCTTACACCCAGAAACTCTGGAGATCATCTGGTACCAAAGCTACTACTTGGAACAGGGCCAACATGGAGCTTGTTACTTGGACCCCTGCCAGGTTGATGTCCAAACATCTCCACCCATGGGGATCCCACCAGCTCCTCCAGGCCTAATTTCTGTGACCACCGTTCATGGTGAAGCTTCTTCCCCTAACAAGTAACTGCAGTTTCTGTGGTGGCAGCTTGTGCCTGTCACCTCCCATCCTCTCACTGTGCCGAGCAGAGCCTGGCCCTGCCTTCTTCATACTCTCCCATTTGGGAGCTGCAGACTGCAGGATGATCCCCCTTCATCCATCTCTTCCACAGACTGAAAAAGCCCAGCTCCCTCAGCATCTTAGTGCCCCTCCACTGGACTCGCTCCATGAAGCCCATGTTTGCCTTGCCCCAGGAAGGCCACAGCTGGACACTGCTGCTGAAGTGCTGAACAGGGGTGACACTCACTTCCCTGAGCCCCTGGCTCCCCACTTGCTGCAAGAGCCCCCAGTGCTGTCAGTGTTCCTTATCAGAGGTGCCCGTTGCCGAATGCCCTCAATGAACTGTCTGCAAGAGCCATCTGCCCCTGCTCAGGCCCTTTTTTGGCAAACGTGCTTGGGAAGACACCACTGTCCCCCACCTACACTGTTCAGTGGAGTTACTCCCTCCCAGAAGCAGGATGCTGCTTCTACTTTTGTTAACCTTTATGAGATTCCTGTCAGCCAGTTTCTTCTGCAAGTCAAGAATAAACCTTTAGACCTGTAATTTCCAGCATCTTGCTTTAATAAATAGTTCTGAATTCAAAGGCAGGAGACACATTTTTTTGCAGAAGGAAAACAACACACTTGTCAGCATTCAAGATGTTTCTTTTCTCAGCAACTGGAATAGTGATTTTACAAAATTTCTTACTGCAAGTTTTCAGACACTATTCTGCTATTGTACATATTTTTCGACTCTTCTCCCTAAATAACAAGCACCAGAAGTAATTTCAGGAATGTTTTCATCTAGTTCAGTTGAAGTTACTGGATTATAGTAAACTTTCTGATTTGGAAACAAGGAAGATTAGATCTGCCCAAGTAGTCATGGGCCACCCTCTCTCTGAAACAGCAGAAGAGCTAATAATAAACCTTACTGGAATCACCATGCTGACAGCCAGGGGCTTTATTTGTCCAGATTAAGCACTGGCCTCCAAAAGGGTTATTTTCAAGTACAGCTTAGCAGTGGCTAATATAAACTCAGACAATTCTTAGGTCTTGCTCTGCCACGTGCCTTATAACAGGATAACATAGACCATAGATCCTATAAGCAGCCTGCTCAGGTCCAAGAAGGCTGTCAGTCTAGAGCTTCTGGAAAAAAATGGGATGGAATTCACAGCTGTGTCTTTGTAATTTCATCTTGGTTAGACATGCCTGACCAGTATACCATGGGTTACCACATAACTCTGAAGGCATGTAACCTCTTTTCACTCCAAATTGCTGCTCTCCTTCCCCACCTAGCCCTCTCCATCTTCCTTCTCCTACAGGCCCCATACACTGTTGCCACAAGTGCTAAGATCATGCGTAACAGCTGTTTATATCTGCAAATCATTCAGATTAACTTGTGGTTTTGCAGGTCACCAACCAAAATACTGAATACCAAAAACCTAACTAAAAAGAAGAACCAATACACTGGGATTGTAGGAATTACGCTGGAAGCAATCAAACCAAGATGTTAGGACTATTTTTCTCTAGAATACAATGGTCAGGGCATTACCTTAAGTATCTGGAAGGTAGATGCCTGAAGAATTCATTCAGTTACCTTTTACCCAGTTAACCCATTTCTATTTTATGAGCCTCTTTAAACAGGATTTAGATCCTTGATCAGATGTGTTTCTAATGCAATAGCATCAGGATAAGCAGGACATTTTATTTACCTTTTAGTATTGTCTTGCAGCCTTTCTCCCAGTTGCAGAAAGAACTGGAATCCTGTATCAGCTGCAGCCAGACTGGTATGGATTAGCAAGGAAACAGCTCAGGCATTTCTTCTCCATTGAGGACTAACACTGAGTTGTTAAGAGATTTGAACAAAATATTTGAAGGATGTCAAGTTCATTTCCATTCCATCTGTGCAATTCCAAAGTGGCAACTAATGCATATATACAATAAATAGAAGTATGCTATCCTTTTCTAAATTTTCATTAGAATTTAAAGTATAAAAAAAGTGTTTATACTTTGGAGTTGTGAATCTTAAAAACACTTTCTCACCCACATAATTAAAACTGGCTAGTACATTTATATAAAAATCAAAAGGCAGTTCAAGTATTAGTAAAACACCAAAACTTAATACAAGTAACTTTCTGCTCTTAAGCCTGACTTGGAAATTTTTGATGTTTTTAATTGCAAATTAAAAAGTGTTCTTTCTGCTAAGACAGTTCAGAAACAAAAAACCACACAAAACCAAATCAACTTCACAGAAGATATAAAATCTTATCCTGGTGCAAGGACGTACATTTCAGCAATAGTGTCTTTTAAAGTAGAGAAGCCAATTATTTTCTACCAGATGAGATAAAGACAAACAACTTTGTTCCTGTATAGGTTCTTTTTACTATACATGTAAGCAAACGTTAGATTAAAACTGATTTACATTTTTGTGAAAGACATTTATTGAGTACAAAAAAATCCCCATTACATTCAGCCTTATTACAAATGATTACACGCAAAGAAATTCAAAAGTGTGTTTAGGATCAACAGTCTAGCTGGCTGAACATTTTCAGAATTTAGATAATTTATGAACCCTTACTTCTCAACTGTACAGTAATAAAATTCAAAAAAATACACTTTGTCTTTCCAGCAATACTAGTCAGAGGGATTCTGTGCTCATGGTGTTAATGGCAGCACACACTTCGGCAGCTCTTAGTTTCATGATTTTAAGTGTAGGACTTCCCGTATTAGCAACAAGGTGTATGGAGAAGAAAAAACCTAAACAACAAAAATTTATGCAGATTTTGCTAAAAGCTGCCAGCCAAAGTTCAAGACTGCAGGCTTACAAGTACCATTGTCCATGTTGAGGCAATGAAGCTCAGGTTCAGAAAAGCCTTCTTACACAGAAAAGAGGTTAAACACACATGTTCACATCAGTGCTGCCTGACTGCAATGCCTTACTGTGGATTTCCAAAGCTATCAAGCCTCTAGCTGTACATCTTGGATATCCACTTCTGAGATGCTAGGCCATCAGGTCAAGACACCAACATAAAAGATCTTTTGCAAAGTGAACTTTAGAAATTTTCCTATTGCCTTTGGAAGGATTTTATTTACTACACCCAAGACATTGAAACAATGTCTGTAGTCTTTGTATAAAGTTAAACTACAGGTATAAACCTACAGTTTAGTTTCTGTACAAGGAAAAATGAGACAAACATGATGAAACCCCAGCTCACTTTCATGAAACTTCTGCACACCACTTTTTAATCACTGCCTCACTGCTGAACACTGACATTTCATGTCATAAATTCAAAGATACCAAAATTAAAAAACTAGTTTGCACAAAAGAAATTTGAAATAACTTTATATACACAACAAAAAGCCTTTTAAAAGTACAAAAATAACATCTATATGCCAATTAGTTACCATGCTGTCATAGTTCTTTCAGTGCCTACACATGCAAGACTGTAATCTAGATTCAGAATAATTCTGCATCTGTAGAATGTATCAGAATATAAAAGAGATTACTATGTGACTAACTCTTCTTATTTTCAGAATGAATATGTATTCAAAATATCTTGGTAACCAATACTGCAATATCCCAGTCTCTGCATGTATACGTGTAGATAAGCAGCTTTCATCTTAGTAGATTTTAAAATCTCCTGTACGCTGGTAATCTACACAAAAAAGCTATGATGACTCTAATGAATCTAGTTACACAATGCAATTCAAAATGTACAAAACTATAAAAAAGGGAACATTTATTGCCATGCATGAAACTTAAGTATGTTCAACTAAAAATTGCATCAAATGCAGTTCTGTTTAAAACAAAAAAAGGACACACAAAGCAATTTACATTAACACTCTTAACATTAGATCAGCAGAATTAGCTCTGACTAAATACCACAAGGGTAAGACACATTCCTTTTGCTGGTGCCTATCGGATCTTCAAATCCATGGAAACATAAACCCAGGAATCTTCATTTCCCACAGTCAAATCAGATCATGAAATCAACTGAAAAGAGAAGTGTATTAGTTTTCTCCTTTTTCTCAATCCAATCACATATAACCTCTCATTTTGTATCAAATTATCATGAAAATACACTCTCCTTTTGCTAGCACAAAAAACCCCAAACCATCCCTAGAGCAGACAAATTGCTCTCTCCTGCCTTTTCTGATACTGACATGTATGCACAACACATAGACACAGCAATTCTGGATTGCCTTGTATCAACATCTCCGAGTGAAGCCACAAGAAAATGAAGTTCTTTTATTAACTCCACTAAGTGAAGCTCACTTCTACGGTTCCATTTTAAGTTTCAGGGCAAGCGAAAGTAATGAAACCTGATTTTTTTTTTACAAATTACAAACCTCAGACTAGACAAAAAAACCCTCTGTCATAAGTACAGTAGATAAGGCCTGATCTTCAGCACAGCAAACTCAAAGGCAACATCATCATAACTGTAGTACCAGGAGCACATAGAGAAAAGCTACGCATCTTTATTCCCTTTTGCCTTAGCTGACAGGTCTGCAGAGCTTGTACAACCTCATGCATTGTTATCTATGAATGTATGTGGCCAGTGCCTGAATTAGAGTGCACCTTGCAGCCAAGGTTGTAATTCAAAGCAAATTCATAGCTTTCAGAGTACAAGTCATTACAAACTATCATAACGTTAATTCTAGCTATGCTTACCAAAGAAATGCATGAGAGTAGTAGTAGTGGCATGCTAAGAAAAGAATCCGAAGCAAGTATTTTTTTAAAGAGGGGAAGACAAGGGAAAAAAACCCCAAACCAAACATCAAAGGTTTAGGCAAGCACTAAACTTTCAATATTATACAGGAGGCTATTAAAACTGGTGTAAGAGGATGCCATGCCAGGTGGAAGAAAAAAAAACAAACCAAAAAAACACCCCAACCCAGAACATTTTCTAAGTGATAAAGTCTTTACCTCTTTGACTGTTTTTTTAATGAAGTCTTTTCTGTCAGATAAATCATAACTAGGATATTTTTCATACACCTAAAAAAAAGTAAAAACAAAACCAAACCACAAAAGAAACCTCAAATTACTTTCATTCAATGCACTGTATAAATAGAAGAAGCTTAAATTAAATTAAGGCAAAAACTGATGTGGGTACTTCTAGTACTACAACTGCCAAAATGCCCTCTGTCTTTATTTTAACCACATAAATATTTACATAGATGTTTTATCTTTGGTCACTGACTAAACTGGTACTATGATTTTTCACATCAACAAACTGAAATGCCTAGCTTGCCATGTCACACAAATAAGAATTCTCCAGTTTTTGTTTTAAATGCTCTCTTAAGCAGTCAGATAGCCCTGCATTAGTGTAGGAAGCTAAACAAATAATGAAAAATAAATAAGCCTTGGTATTGGATAATAAGTAAAACTGTGATCCTTTCAAGAGACTAACACAAGAGTCAACATATTTGAGTGCTATTCTACAACTACTCTTTTGTTAACAAGGGTGGGAGAGGACCAAACAAACAAAAACCAGATGCCAACACTGACAACCAATTCAGAGTATTTTATTTCAGCATACCAAATTTCAGACTTCTAAAATGATTATAAATATGAAAAATAGTTACAGTTTTCTGATAAGAATAACTTCTGGTTTAATTTCCTCAAGACAACGTCTTGAAAGTACCAGGAAAACCAAACTTGTGTGTTAACCAGAAAATATCAAGGTAACTATTGTTTGTTTGGGTCACTTTTCCCCACCATTCCCTTTTCTGGCCACCTGGTTCCCACCTGTTCTGACAATTAATGCATTTCTTGCTGAACTGATTCAACTCACTAACTCAGCTGAGAACTATTCTGATAGATGCTGATAGGTGACAGCTGAATGGACTTAAAAAGAGAACATATGAAGAATGAGTGTGCAAGGTGAGCAGCAGAAATGTCCAGAGCACAGGACACAGCCCTCCCCTGTGGACACCAGCAAAGCTGCTACACTATCTAAACATGTCAGGTTTTCACTGTCACACATGGCACTTTGGAGGTAATAGCGCTACTTCCCAGGTAGCTAATTTTAATATTTCCCTTTTAATGCCGATATCAGTGTTGCAGATCTAAAGATAAAAGCTCTCATTGTTGCAGCTATTAGCAAGAAAATAAACCAATGCAAAACTATTTAGTTTCTGAATAATGGTGCAGAGTATAAGCCTCCATTTCTGAAATGATGATAAAAGTCAGTTCCCAAACAATCCACTACCTATACAGAGACTGCAAACTTTTATTTACTTACCTCTTTGCAGATTTGTTTCATTGTAACCTCCTCCAAATTTGCATTGGCCAACAAATTCTTGACAGTTTCCTTCAGTTCTTCATCTGTGGGTGGTTTCTTCAGCTTTTTAATTAAAGGTTCATCATCTGAACTATCCTCAGACTCACTTTCTAAATATGAAGAACAATTTGGATTGTAATAGAAAGTTTTCAGTTTGTCTGCTTTCTTCCTTAAAAATAGAAGCCATAAGAACTTTCCACAAACATCCAATCCAGATGGTTTCCTTTAAAACAGACATCTTGCTAGACCATCCATTTAAAAACAAAGCTAATGCTATCAGTACTACATTTATTTATGAATTTGTGTAATTATTTATGAACTATCAGTTTACAAATCAACAAGAACTCTAAAAAGTATGGGACTAATTTAATCTATCAAACTAATGCAAAAGACTTATTACAACATTTCTAATTCAGGTATTATGGCCCTAAAAAAATAAAAGGTAATTATTTCCTTTAAAAAGGAGTTTGGATTTCTTTTTTCCCCTAGCAGTGCCAAACACTAGGATCTTGTAATTTTGCAATGTAACTTTGCAAACTTACTATCAGAAACACCATGAGAACAAATAAGGAGAACTTTGTAAATTAAGTGAAGGAGCACAGGACACTCCTACAATTTTTTCCAGCAGAAAAGGAATTAGACCGAATGACTCCAACATCCACTCAGTTCCTCTACTGCCAACAAGACAAAATTCAGAGCAGATGCCAAACACACTGGATAATGATCTTACAGAAAGACCTACTTTACATTTTGATTTTTGTACTGCAAACATATGCTGGAAACAGAAATGCAGGAGGAGTAAATAAGAAATTATGAATATATTATGTAACTTATATGAGAAACACATATATAACATTTGTGTATATATATACATATGATGATGACAAAATAAGGTGTACCCACAACACAGCCACATTCAGTAGTCAAACTGAAAGTACACTGAGTTCAGCACAGGCCAGTTTACTCTGCTGAGAAATAAGGCTATGAAAGAAATTTAGCATAATTCCATGCCTAAATGTTTACCCACACCTTTTCTCAAAGCACTGACAAGAAGGGTAACTAATCTGACCTGATACTTGTGCTGTGGCATGCATATGCCAATGCTGGCATTAAATGAAGTACTTTTGCAGTATAAACTGCATTAGTAACTTGGACTACAGCTGAGACAGACTTGGCTGCTATCTCAGAGTGTCAGAGAATTTAAGGTGGGAAAGGACCTCTGCATTTCCCTGAGCTGCTGGCTCCACACTTGCTGCAAGAGCCCTGAGTGCCATCAGTGTTCCTTATCAGAGGAGTCCATTGCTGAACGGCCTCAATGAGCTGTCTGCAAGAACCATCTGCCCCTGCCCAGGCCCTTTTCGACAAACACGTTTGGGAAGACACCACTGTCCCTACCCTCAGTACTGCAATCTTTACAGAGCTATTAAGAAAGTCAGTGTCTGTGCACCCTTCATGCACATCGTGAGATATGAGAGAACCGACTGCAAAAGGATGCATGGAGAAACCGTATCTACGTTAACAAAAAACCCGTATCAAGCTGCTGAACCAAAGATAGACACGTGGGATACACACCACAGGATCAATTACAAGATTCACATAAAGCCACTACAGAGGCCCAAACAGAACTTTACCAATGTTCTTCCAGCAAAATGGAGAACTTGGCAGATACTTTCAGTTTATATGCAAATAAAAACTATATATGTGCACATAGCAGAAATTACATGAAATATACCCAAACCAACAGCTTTCTTCATTAAATACTGTTTCAAGGAAAGAAACATCAAGTCAACAATTTACCAAATTCCATTTTCTTTCACAATTATGTGCAAAAGCTTGCTTTCTAATAAGCATGCCAGTTAAGCTACAAGACAACATATGAAAGATTTAAAACATTTACCTTTTCTAGAACTGTTCTGATTTTTCTTAGTAGTGCTGCTGTCTGCCTTCTTGACATTTGCACCCTTCACAGCTTTCTTGGTTTTAGAAGTAATCTTTTTAGATTTTTCTCTTTTAGTTGCTTTTCTAGGGGGCTACAAAGAAGAAAATCAGAAAATTAAAATGATGGGTTTTACCAGAACAAACTATACCTCTTTTCCATAAAGGAAAATTGTCCACTCTGAGGACAATTTACTCCAGCCACTCCATGCCAACAGAGCTGGTGCAGCAAAACAGATACACTGCCTACATCCTTCTACCTGAAGTATATCAAAAGCCATCATAAACCCAACTCTTTTAAAAAATTCTGCAATCAAAAAATGCTGGTTGCCCAGAGAGGTGAGGAATGCCCATCCCTGGAACTATTCCAGGCCAGGATGAACGAGGCACTGAGCAACCTGATCCAGTTGAAGGTGTCCCTGCTCATTGCAGAAGGATTGGACTAGATGACCTTTAAAAGGTCCCTTCCAACCCAAACTATTCCATGATTTGATGTTTCTCACCTAGCATGCGAAAAGTTTCAAAGAAAACACAAAATATAACGAGATTAAGACACTTCAGAGAGTGCAGGGATCTTTCTAAAGCTGCCAACTATGTTGCTTACTTTAATCTAAGACACAACACCTGAAGAGAAAGACTAAGAAAAATCCAGGAGGAATATGGAAACAAGATCCCAAACCCATGCAGTCAGGTAGGTCAGGGAGTCCTACTGAATTCAAAGTTAAGTCCTAGGTATCAAATCAAACACTACATGATGAAATTACAATAAAGTCATCACAAGATGATACAAGAAATGCAATCAATTACATTAGAAATCCTGGCTGCCCCAAAATGACACATAGCAAACGATTTTATAAGGTGCATACATACACCCAAGAACCAGAACTTTTGCCTTTTATCTAAATGATTCTCTAAATTCAACACACCAAGTATTTATGAAAACCTCTTATAAATTGCAGGTGTTCCCTTTTCTTTCAGTTAAATATCACTTACTCCCCCCCAACTGTGTGTTCCAAGAGTTACCAATTGATAACAATGACATAATGTTGAAAAACAAACAAAACCCCTCATTACCTCATCTTCACTTTCTTTTTCTTCTGAAGACTCATCCTTTTCCTTTTTTTCATCTTCTTCACTACTGGATTCATCTGACAAGATCTCTGGGCACTTGGTGCGTTTTGCTTTTCTTGTTGTTCCAGAGCTACTGCGCTCTTTTTTGCCACCTTTGCTTTG
Organism: Struthidea cinerea; assembly: GCA_013397865.1. Taxonomy (NCBI): domain Eukaryota; kingdom Metazoa; phylum Chordata; class Aves; order Passeriformes; family Corcoracidae; genus Struthidea; species Struthidea cinerea. Next base: position 591,356 of record VZTI01002430.1, on the reverse strand, counting down.
TGGTTTTTTGGACTTTGGCAATGGCTGAGAGACGAGATGTGTGTAATCCAAGTAGGAATATAAAAGTGAATTTTAAAATGATAAATTCTTTCAAATCACATGAAAGAACAGTAAAAAAAAAATATACAGGTGTCTTAACACAACCCAGGACTATTTTATGTACTACACTTAAGCCACAGTATTTTGCAGTAAGCAACTATTCACTACTGAGGTAGAGCTGAGCAAAATGAAATTTCAGTTCTAAGCTAAGTGCACCCCTTCCCTAAGCACACAAATCTTCAAAGGCTGAGCATTAGAGAAGGGAAGCAAGAAAGGTTCCTTCTAGGTTGTTCTTTCACCTACCAATCCATAAAAGCAAGCTTTTTCTTTTGGTAACAAATCAGCTGACAACTCGGAAGACTTAAAAGCACGAATTTTGTCACGTCTTATGCAAACCTGCATTTTGCTATAACTAAATGCCTGTGTCCCTAAAGCAGCATGCAGATCCCTTATTCACATCACTTACCACTGTTTGTTGGGAATAGATTTGATTTCCTGAGCAACAGTGCAACTATTTCAGTATTACTTTCTAGATTAAAAACTGAAAGTCCAGGAAGATTAACAACAGAGTTTAGTAGTCTTGGCAGTGGCACTCTGAATCTAGTGCACCAGCGTACACTGGCTAGCCCAAGTTGTTGGACCCTGCAACAAATTCTATTTGGTGATGTACAAGCGTGGTAACATACATCTACCAAATACAGCAAACACAGGTAACATCTGACACTTGATTTTCCTGTCCTTTCATGTATCTATTCTCCTCCACCCACAAAGGAGAAGCTAACTGGTATTTGGGGATGGATATCCTAATTAGCTCCATGTGTTCAACTCACAGTTCTGTGCACTAACAGTGTGTAATGGGTGCACCCACATGTAAACAGAATTTCTATTTACGTCCTCACCCCATTATAGATGCCTGCAGTAGTAGAACTACTCTCTTTCAAGAAGTCATTCCTACTTCGGTAAGTTAAAACAGTAATTGTATCATCATTGGAAACAAACAAACAATGAGCAATAGAGAACAGATGCATTTTCCATCAGAACAGAGCTACAAAAGCAAGCGTAACAACCTGCATCTCACCTTGCCTGAAGATTTTGGGTGCATTAGGAAGTTTAATATTCTGGTTACGAGCTCACTGTTAACTCCTGATCTTTCCAAGTCAAGAACTTCACAGATACTTTTCAACATTGCATTTCTAAATCTGTAGGGGAAAAAAAAAAGAAAAAAGAAAAAAAAGAGATTCAGTATCGCATCCTAAACAGTCAACATTTGACTGCTAGAAGCTGCTATCCAGTTTATGCTTATCACCTGACAATATATCTACACAATCAACTTCCAGTCTTATCTATGGTTAAGCAAAGAATCACCACTATATGACATAGAGCAAAATAAAACAGAATTCCCAAATCTGTATGTTTGTATAGTGGAATATTAAAAAAAACTTAAAGAATCATAGTAAAAAAAAGTATTACATTTTTTATGATCTATAGCCTGAATAGTAAAATTCTGCAAAATACATGTTGACCTTTGTTCATGTTGTTCAATGCTGTTAAAATATGACATGCAAGTGTACAGTCTGGGCAGAAATCAACCACAGAGGCAGAACAAATTAACAAACTGATCAACAGTTTGTGTTCCACACACAGCTGCAAACAGCAGCAGAAGCTACCACAGTAACGCAAGCACACGGGGCTCTGTACCTTCATATGCAACCCAATGCAACCAGGTTTCAGAATATTTGCTGAAGACTAAACTAGCAGTGGTTTCATATGGAAAATACAAAAAAAAAGGTGCAAAATTACTTTTTTTTTTTTTTTTTTGATAAGGGGAATTACCCAATTAAACCCAAGGGAAATGGTCAAAACTCCCCTCAGGAGACAGAACTTGTCTTGTGGATTCCCATGTATTTGACAAACTGTACTCCTGGAAAACTGCATATCTGAAGAAGAAAAATTTGGAAATTCCAAATTCTAGAAGCCTTTCCATTATCAACAAACAGGCACTAAAAACCCCTCAGTTTTAGATCATATTGTGTAGATGTTATTAGTTCTTTCATTTGTTAAGACTAGCTACACAAATATGCAAGGGCATTTTAAACACTTTCAGTCCAGCCAAACGAAGTTGCAGCACCTTCTCCTGCTGATAGAAAAGCAGCTTATGAAGGGAGACAGTAAAAAAGAAAAAAAAAAAGTTTGTGAGACTAGTTGCTACAGCAATTCTAGTATGTTTAATATATAATAAGCAGAAATGGCTTTGATTCTGAAGGAGGAAGGTTTTGAGGCATAAAATGATGCAGGTTTGCACCACGAATAAAGTACAATGTGTTCACAACACTGTGCTTGCCCTGGGGAAATAATGCTTTCCTCTCACTTGGCAGAAGCATCTGCTAGTTAGCATGCAATAGTTAAAGCCAGGAATGGAGGAATTGTGAATAAAATGTTCACAATTTAACTCTTAACACGTTTCAAGCTGTCTTAAGAGACCAGCTTGTGTGATTAAAATGAACTGAGAAGAAAATTGTACAGCTCTAGTAAACAGCCACCTGGTTTATAGTTCAAACGTAATCTCAAGTAAAATTCTGGAAGAAAGAAAAAATAGAGTGCATAGCATGAGTCAAACTATGTTAATTATCAAGAGAGCATTACTTTTTTAACATTTCTTCCTTCTTTTTATATTGGTCACTTCCTTTTTCAAATGGAAACCCACTGAACTGACCCACATTCTTCTTTAGGGATGCAACCTAGAACAGAGCACACAGATTACTTTTCATTGCAAGCAGTTTAAAATATTTCAGCCAATTACATTTGTACATCTTTCATACAAGAAAAATCTGTTCTAGCATATAGCTTTCTGTTGACAAAGCTACACCTTTTAAGTCATAACCTACATGGATTACACCTTTACTTACCTCATGACAGACAAATTACAACAACTAACTTCAACTTCTTGTGACCATGGTTCTTTTAATAACTTACTAGACAAAGTCACCTGCCATTTCAAGCCCATTTAGAATGTACTGCATGATGATTTACAGGTTTGCAAAACGACAACATTATGAAGACTGTTTCATGCTTTGTATCATGTAATTTGTTACAAAATAGGGAGTTTCATTTTTCCTTCTATAATCTGCTAAAGTAAATTTGCTTTTCTAGCTTTTCTGAAGTCTTACAAAGGACCATGACTGTAATTTTGAACCTTTTATTTAGCAGGACCCATTTTTGCATTTACATACCACCCAATTTACAACTTCTACCATTACACCTGACATCCAATCTGGGTTGAACTTCCATTGCAACAGCCCTTATAATGGGAAAAGTGCTCCCATCAAGATCACAAATGTATTTAAGTTCTTTGTTTTCACTTCATCTCCTTTTACAAAAAAAAAAAAAAAAAGTTAAAAGAGAACCCCAGATCTTTCAATCTTCTGAGATCTTCATAACACTATCAAGAATAATTTGAACTCACTTTCAAGACTCCTACAAATTTTGTTTCTGCTGTTTCTCCATTAGTTTATAATTTTACCAAAGTCGAGCTCCTTTTCCAAAGAGCTTTGTCCAGCACCTAAAGAAAATTTGCAGGTGGTACTGGTATGTTTTATTAAAAATGTTAATTACAATTAAAAACACACACAAATAGGCGCATACAAGACAAGATCTGACCTTCACTATATTAAACAGCATTCTGAGTTCCCAAAAACTCTGCTTAAATATAATTTTGACTGAAACCACACTGGCATGTTCTTTTTCTGAATACTTGTGGCAACAGATCATTCTTTGCCATTTAAACAAACATTGCATTGGAAGCAGTGGCCTGAGATATTAGAGCTAGCATGCATCTGTACTAGTACTATTCAGTTCCCGGTTTCTATGCTAGCTGCTCAAGTCTCCAAAATACAGAAAGATATTTTAAAAAGTTCCAATAATTATAGTAAATGTATAGAAAGAGTACAGTTTAATCTACCTCAATTTCACATTTTGCCTCCATTAGAAAGAAAACAGGTCGTATTTACTCTGAAATTTAAGGCACAATCACTGACACATAAACCACTCCAAGAAACATCTGTCATTATATTTTAAATATCATCCTTAAATACAAAATGGACAATATCGTATTTTAATTCTCTTAGGAAAATTGTTACATATGAAATATTAATAGAGATTTTTATCACATTTACTGCTTTTGTATTACATTTCTACTGCTTTGTGCAAACAAAGGGGGAAAAATAGTAGGTAAAGCAGCAATGTATTAATACATGGAGTATTTTGAGTGTCATCTGCATGTCAGCAGCTTTTAGCATGTGAATCATAATGTATTTCCAACTCATCCTTGTAAGGTAATCCACCATTTCCCCCATTAAAAAAAAAACCCAACAATCTACATTCAAGAGACTTTCAATTTAGTACACCTTGCCACAGGATTTTTATAGGAAGAGAGTTTATAGGAGTTAAAAGAAGGAAACTTACTTGACTGGTCCTGCAAATACCCATTTACTAAGTAGTTTGTAATAAATGGCACTTAAGAAATAGATCCACATATGCAAATGTAAAAAACTGCACTACAAACATTTTCACTATACATGAGAACTAATGGATATACAAGACTGAAATTCTTACAGTGCCTGGCCTATTGTAGAGGAGTTTGTGCAGGTTCCTAAGTTCGTCTGTCTTCTTTTTACTCAGAAAGAACTGTATCCTCTCAATTTCACAGAGCTTTTGTCCTTTTCCTGAAACAAATAATCAATTATGCTATTCATCACATTCATATACACCTATGTGTTTATAACTTAAAGTTTCTACTGTTTTTTTAAAAAGCAAAGAAGTGACTTAAAAATAGCATTAGACATTTTAATAGGTCAAACATTAAGCAGGCCTTTTCCTATCACTTAGGCATCCTGACAGGCTCTTTACCTGCCTTACTTGATCCTACTTAGATCAGGGTACAAGGATTTGGCATTTCTTTCCATTCTAGTTGCTCCTGCCTTTGTTAGTAGTGGTGAGGGACTGAAGATCTTATTCCAAGTAAGTTTAAACATCATGTAACTTTTATGGTTTAAACTGATGCTACAGAATAAAAGAGGGTTTTCCTATAATAGCCTTATTATTTTTAAAAGGATCATGACTCATAAGTTAGGTCTCATCTACAACAAATTAGTAATTTAATCTTTTTAGAGTTTTCATTATCATTCCCGACACAATTCTTATGTGAGAAGTCAAGCTTACCTGGTGTAATTGTGAAAGGTTCCTTCTGCAGTGAGGACACTTGCATGGTCAGTCGGTCAACCTTCTTCTTCTCCCTTTTTCCTTCAACAATGAGACTCTTTTCTGCAAAAGACAGCTTCCTTAAACACAATATTCTTCATTGCAGATTTGACTGAGGTGACAGGGAAAACAACACTGACTCTTTGAAATAGCAAACCAAAACCAGATGATGATATAACCAGGTACTATGACACTTTCAGACCTTTGGCTAATAAGCCGATGTCATTCCATGGAGCTGCATGTACATAACTAGAAGTCTATCTCTAGTTCTTAACCGCAATCCTGTATCCAATGTAACTGTGAAGACAAGACTGGGTATTTCCTAAAGGTAACTTCACCCATGATGGAGGCTGCAAGACTACCCATCCTTTCAGAAACCCATCCTTCTCTCCTTTCACTGCCTTTTTCAGGTACAAAACTGACACTGTTTGCACATTCTCCTTCTTGGATGCTGCAGTCCCTATGCAGACAGCTCCACACACAGCATTCTCAAAAACACTATCACTAGATGGGCAAAAGCAGAGTCCAGGATGCCTGCACACAGATTCGTTTCCCACGACTGGGCTGGAGGAACCACACAGTTCAGCAAGAGAGGCAGAAGCACAAGTGCAGTGGGACTGTACTACACATTCCAGGGCTATGCAGAGAAGCACTCTGAAAGGCACAAGTGTCACTAATACTACAAGAATATTATTCCCAGTAATTCTAGTACTGCTTACTAATGAATACATTTAGATTGTTTCATGTGTACCCTGCACATCACTGATTTAATGATACCACTCCAGAAGAAAAAGCTAAGCTTCACCTAAACATTTCGTACTAAAACACTTGATCTCAAGTAACACTATCCTTAAACAGATGGGCTGTCCTGGCTTTAACATCTGAAAGCAGCTTCAAAACCTGCATGAACGTTATCAAAACCAGTGCGTGACTGCCAAAACCAGAGCAAAACATACTTGTGTCTTCACAAGAAAGTTGTTTCTGAAAATTCAATTCTAATTATTCTGCTGTTTTCCAAACAGCATAATCGGTCTTCTTTCTACCACCTTTCCTAAAGACAAACTTCATCTCTTTCAAGGATCCAAGAGCATCAGTGACTTGGTTTTCATTGTGCCATATCACAGCTCTATTTCCACAAATGCTTTCCTTTTGAAAACAGATGCCTGGAGACTCCACAATGGAAATTAACATTTTTGCATAGTAGTTCCTTCATCCTGTTTTGTACTCCTTGACTACCCTCCTCAATTACATGCCACAACAAAAAACTTGCCTTGCTTGCTCATTCTATCATATTGCCACAATTTTTTATTGCTAAAATTAGTCTAATGGAATTTCCACTGGCCCAATATAATTACATTTGGATACCCAGAAAATTAATTCACTGTAATTAAGCAAAGATATCTGTATTGTTTCCAAAACTACTGCACACTTAAAAGTTTCTCTTTTGCAAACACAGAGCACTTCAGAGTGTTACTGGCAAAAAATAATTTGATAAGGGACACTACCTCCTATAATCATCAAAAAAATGTATACAACAATAACAAAATCGCTAGTATAGAAGTCCAGGATGCTGGCATTTCCTTCAATCTTTTTTGTGATAAATCACCACACACCCACCACTGCTTTTAGCACTGCCTGTTATAGTCTACTGGGAAGCTATTATGACCCATGAGACAGACGTATCATGGAACCTCTTCAGTAATTGTACAATTAGCCAAAAATCACAGGAGACTGCATTCAGTAGCTTGGCATTCATTAAAGAAAAACTTATTCAATGGAAAAACAAGTACCCTTTTCTTCCTCCTCCTCCTCCTCCTCTTCCTCTTCTTCATCTTCATCACTTTCTTCAGCTTTGTTTTCAGTTTCAGGTTGTTTCTCATCTGTTTTTTCTGACGACATTGTATCTTCTTTTGATGAATCAACAGAAGACATGGTGTATGCTTCTGTAAAAAGAGTCAGGGGAAACCATCATCAGTAGGACAACATCCATGAAAAACACAGGAATGCTGCTTTCAAACATGATCTTCTTGTGCAGTAGAAGCAATGTGCTGGTACTGTGATTGTTCACATTCTCTAATCACTGAGGTGTTCTGTGTACACACAATACATAGAACTTTTGAGAAGAAGTTGCCATCCATTCTGCAACTAGTCTGGTTAAGAACACTCTAAAAGCGTTAAGACTTACAAATTCTTTTCACACACAAGTCTTCAAGCTGCTTTTGTGAAGCATTCGGAAACACCCACTCAAAGCAGCTGATACTGTTATCTATTAAAAACTGCAGTGTTTTAAGATATCACCATTTTACTGCACCCTGCTATAAACTTATTTCTGATCATGGTTAACTATGCATGAAGTTTCCTAGTAACTTAAACAAGTTACTTATTTAAATGGGAAATGGGAATGGAAAAATTAAAAAAAAAACTTGCAAGCAATTCAGGAAAGAATTAACACTGCTTTCATAACTCAGACAGCTGCTGCATCTTTGGGCATGAAAATACTTCCTGGTTTTAATTTGTAGATCTACAACAAAAAGGAATAAATGCTTCATACTTAGCATATTTAAGAGTCTTTTCTTAGCATGTGAATTGGCCTATATGTAAGCTTTAAAACTAAAATATCTTAGTTATGTATGTACCATTTCCCTACTAACAGAAAACGTCTATGCAATAAAGCAAGATAACCATATGTTTCATTTTTTTAAAATTCTAGCTTTCAAAAATTTTCACTGTTTAGATCTGGAACAAAATTTCACACAATTAAACATTTTCTTTTTGCAATATTAAAGCCAATATTACCTGCAAGAGATCAGGTGCAATAAGTAACATTTAAATTCGCTGCCTATACGCAGTATGAGCAGGTGTCAGAGATCAGTGGTGTTCCAAAAGACACAAAACGTGAGTTAATATTTAATAGCAATAGTACGGGGAAAAGTAAAGTTTCTTGGCTAAGTCACCAGGAAAAAAAAAAAATCTTTTAGGATATTACTACCAATATTTCATTTGTAATAAGTAATCTGGAATTTTCACGGCAATTACTGACTTTTACTTGAAGGCATGAGTAAAAGCAAGGAAAGCACAACAAGCTCTTTCCTTCCCTTTTCAATGGGAACAGAAGAGGAAAGTTAGAAACTTCTCAGCTTTTCACCACCTGGGTTCATGACGTTTTGCTCGGCGGAAAAGGGTTCTGGGTCGACCTTTACCGGGAGACGGTCTCCCGCCCTCGCCTGGGGCTTTTCAGACGGAGACTCTCCACCTGTCCCCTCCTTCCCGGCTTGTAAACTGGATGCCGGGGCAAAGTGACGGCGGTGGGCAGCGCCCGGTGGCGCCGGCGGCCAAGGCGCCATCGCCTCCTCGCTCCAGCCGGACGCAGGACCGCTCCGCCCGCTCCCGCCGCAGGACACCGCAGCACCCAGGAAACACGTCGGGCAGAGGCCGGGAGGGAGGTAGCCCCGGTGACAAGCGCCCCGCACACGGCGTGTCCCCGGTGCGGGACGGGAGCCCCGTGGCGCGGCGGCCGCGTTTCGTTTCTCCTCGTCACAGCCCGTCCCCGCTCGGCCCGGGCGCGGTGAGGCGGGACCGCTCTCGGGCGCCGTTACGGCCATGGCGGCGGGACCCACCTCAGCTCGAGCCCCGGCTCCCGGCTCCCTCCTCAGGCGCGGCGGCAGCAGCAACTGTAGGCGGCACTTACTGCTGGACGAGACGGGTCCGGGCGCAGCGACACACACACCCCGCGCCGCGGCGCAGCCCCGCAGCCGCCGGCCACTCTTTCCCTTTCCCTCTCCTTCTTCCCTCCCTCCCGGAATCAACAAGGTTTTCAAAATGGCGGGTTCTCGGGCGGCGAGGAGGAAGCGGGAAGACGGCGGCCAATCAGCGCACGCGGCCCGGCCGGCGCGGGGAGGGCAGGGGAGGGCTGGGGAGGGTGCGCGTCACGCGCGCCCGCCCGCGGTGACGTCAGGCCGCGCGCGGCGGCGGGCGCGCGCTCCCGCTGAGAGGAAGGGGGCGGGGGATGTGAGGGGCTCGACGTTGCATTTTCCCTCTTAAAGCTGGCACCGTCTGTAATTGCACCGCCTTCAAAAACAGCTTTAAAATAAGGAATCTGCATCTCTTATCCTGCCTAAATTGGGCGGTGATTAATATACACTCCCCGGACTTTCCTTTTGCACATCATATATGAATTGTAGTGTTTCCTAATACGTCTGGAACAGGTTGCGCACTGAAGCTGTGGATGCCCCATCCCTGGAAGTGTTCCACACCAGGTTGGATGGGGGTCTCAGCAACCTGGTCTAGCGTCAGGTGTCCCTGCCCGCATCAGGTAGGTTGAGACTAGATGATCTCTAGGGTCCCTTCCAACCCAGGCCGTTCTACGTTTTTAAGTACTTTGTAGTATTTGTGTTACACATGTATCCTACTTTTACTACCACTTCTGCATGACTATGCTTCACGCGCGCCTACGATGAACAATTCCCAGGAGCGTGGCATTCTTCCCACTTCCTCTGTTTTACTCCAGCGCGGCTCCTCCCCGCGGGGGCTGGACCTAAGCGCCTGTTCCTTGCCGCGACTCCGCGCATCGGGTCCCGGCGCGCATCCCTGCGGCCGCGGCGCGGGCGGGAGGCGGCGCTGGGCGGCCCCGCGCGGCTGCAACGGCNNNACGGCCGCGTCTCGCTGGGGCCGCGGCGGGACGGGGGGTTGCGGCCAACGGGAGGGAACGGCTGAGGAGTGAGGTCGCCTCCTTGCTCCTGCAAAATGTAGGGTCACAGGGGGCCCCCGAAAGAGCCGAGGGCCAGTCCCACTCCCCGCGCTGTGGCCCGAGTTTAATTTTTACGTTTAAGACTTAATCTTGGAGCCTGAGAGGACGCCAGGCTGGTCTCCACGTGCCTTCAGCAGGAGTGCACAGACGGTGTGTTGGAGAAGGAAAGCAGCCCGAACTAGCCAGTGCAGGTGACTTGTCTCAAAGCCGCGTTGTCCCCAAGAGCAGCTTCTTGGCTAGTGTGAGGAGCTGTAGGTATGTGCCCCTTACTTTGGGAGGGACCACGTAAAGGGACAGTAAAAGAGAGGAAATGAGAAGAGTGTCACACTCCTGTGAATTGTTCATCTTAGATGCATGTAAGGCATCCCATAGAATTGGTAGTAAACCCAGGAAATAGGTGCAACACAAATACTATAAAATATTTAGAATCATAGAACGGTTTGGGTTGGAAGGGACCTTAAAAGTCATCTGGTTGTAATCACCCTGCTGTGGGGAGAGACATCTTCCACTAGTCCAGGTTGCTGAGACCCCCATCCAACCTGGTGTGGAACACTTCCAGGGATGGGGCATCCACAGCTGCTCTGGGCAATATGTAGGATAAAGGTATTAGGAAATACTATGATTTATATACTGTGTACAAAAGGAAAATCTGGGGAGTGTATATTAATCACCGCCCAATTTAGGCAGGATAAGAGATGCAGATTCCTTATTTTAAAGCTTTTTTAAAGCTGGTGCAATCACAGATGGTGGTCGTTTTAAAAGGGAAAATGTAAATTATTTACCAACAATACATAATTAGACAAGCTTATTGTTAGCACACAATAAGGAGACAAAAATATAATTGAGCCATGGGCTACACAAATGGCACAAGACAGATGTTTGAAGACAACAAACTACTTCCCATAAGACGAATAGGTTTGGATTAATTCAGAATTGTGACAGAAGACATCCAAAGGCTGTGCTTCAGGTTGTGATGATAAATTAGATCATCATTTTGTAAAGAGTGATGTATTTACCCAATGGAGATGATTTGCCTAACTGATTTACGTATGCTGATATTCTACACGTATCACATTAGATGCACCTTCATCTTGAGGAGAAATAGAAGATAATGGTTTCATTGATCCTTTTAGTGAAGTCATACCACTTTAGTAGCTGACAGACCCTTAAACTGAATCTAGTATTTTAGGAATGAATATACTCAGTGCAGTATAAAATTTCATTTTGTCCCAGGTTCTTCCAGCAGAACTTCAACAGGTATAACTCTCTTGATGGTGTTTTTTTGAAACCTTCTATGCCCTTCATAATATCTTTTTGATTTACAAGTTTATGGAGTAGTTTCAGTATGCTGTTAACAATTTAATAATTGGTTGTTGCATCTCCCAGATAAGGCTGAGACCATACAGATTAAGAAGACTTTTCAGAAAAAATCTGCAAAGCTACAGTTTGGGAGGAGGGGACCAATTTGAAAAAAATATTCAGATATGTTTTAAAGGGAAATTGCTAAGTACAAGAAAATAGTTTGAAACTGGTTTTATCTTCCCATATCGACTATGAGTAAGAATGCTCATTCTCAATATACTGCTTTGGGATGCTTTGCTGTATCAACACTTCTATATTGCTGCCTTCTCCCAATCTGATGAAGTTCACTTAATTATATGATTTCAGCTGAGATTTGAAAGACCTGGATGGGAAAATTATATTGGCATAAAGTATTAGCATTATCTAAGGTGTTTAGACAGTGTAATGAAAGGTTCTAAATGCAACCTAAAAGCCTTGGTCCTGGAAGAAGGACAAATTGGAAAGGGATAAGTCATTCTAAACGGTTCTTAAGAGCTGCTTCCCATAGCCTGCTCTCCTTATTCCATCACAGAGAGTCTGCTCCTCTTCTATCAGAGTCCTAATGTTAGGGACCCTGAGTTTTTGACAGCTAGCTCCATCTGCAGACACCAGTTCTATAAAATATAGTCATCCTGAAGCTACCTGGGGCTCACTTTTAGATATCAAAGGGTACGTTTCTTAGACATCATAGCTCAATAGCATTAAATGGTGAAAACTGGATTGAGGGTGCTGTAAAAAGGGGTAGCTGCATGTTTGAGCATACATTACAAGGTTGTATTTTATGCTGAAGTGCACCAGGCAGTGCAGTTTTAAATATGGTCACCAGCCGCTGTTAATTAATATAAACAACTCTTTTCAGTTAGTTCAGAGCAGCTTGTATTAGCAAGCAATGTTTATTGGCTCTCGGTATAGAGCACAAAACAATGTATGAGAAGCTTTTGGGAGCAGAAATGCAGGCTTCCCAGGGTATACAAAGTCCCCCCAGGGTGCCTGTGTTTTGTTTCCAGAATGACCTGTTACTGCAGTGTCCTGCTGTCAGCACAGAAACTGGCAAGTCTGCTGCGGGCAGAACTACAGAAAAGGTCTGTGAATTGCAGAGAAAGTGCCCTGCATCAGACACTAAGTACCTCTCATTTGGATTTTTATCCATAGGGTAAAATACCACGGCAACAAATGATGCGATGCTGCTTTTTAGTAATGTAGGTACTGTTGCTTTGTGTTCTTGTATGAGTCATATAAATATATGTATGTGTGTGTGTCCACACTTCAGGGTTTTTTTACAGTCATGTGACAACATATTTCCTAGAAATGTCAAAATGCCTGGCCTGTGAAGTTCTGAGAAAATTCTGTGCAAATGCCAAGTACATCTTTATTAACATTAGGGGCAGCGTACAGCTTTTGAATCTAACGGTTATTTAATCGCTGCCGAAAGGAGGAATCTAAATATGAACCAATAATTGTGCTAATTAATACAATTTAAAAGACAGGAACTTGAAAACTACTTGAGTAGTATGCAGTTATGGTGTGATCAATAACATAAGCTGACAATCTCCAAGTGTTCACTGCATATTTGTGCAAGGTATTTTGCATTTGTTGACTGATAAGAACACTCAATTAGCACAGCGTTTCCTAAGGGGGTCCTGCATCCTGCATTCACTTCCTTTTTTATACCCTAAGTGTTTCAGGATTAACAGGCTATTGCATCATCCACGCTTGTCATGTCTGACCCTTAAGAAGCTTAAGGAGTTGTCCCTGTAAATACAAATACTCACAAACATGAAATGTGTAATTCATATTAATCAATCTAAACACTTTCACTATACTTTAGAAATCCCTTTTTATGCCATGATTCAGGGCAAGTATGTGCAAGATTCAACAAAATTGTAAAGTACTAAGAAACATCAGAGATAAACAATGAATCAAAGTAGTCTATAAAGGCACGTTTTTCATCTGTGTCTGTGTTGTCAGACTGAGCTCTGTGTGGGGATTTCTGTTTACCTTCAAGTTACCATGAAGTAAAATCTTACTCTGCAGGGTTTGAAAATTACTGCTTTGTGTGTGTTTGGTAACAACTACAACTCTATGTTCAGTCAAAGCATGCACAGCTTTTGTGTTCAATGAAGTACTTAGATCTACTGCTAGGTCCAGTATTTAGATCTACAGGAGGAGCCTGGAAACCCTGCACAGATGACATGTAGCTCCCGCAGGCAACAGCCCTGTAAAACTCTGCTGTTGACACCAAGGAGAGGGGTGTAAGAGGGCCCTTGCCTTAGTGTCCCACACGCTTCTCACTATTGAGCTGTGTTCGCAGGATGGTTCCTGAGCAAAGCATGGCAAGGACAGAATCTGACCCGCGGTGAATGCTCACTCAGTTACCGGCCTCCTGCTACCTTGGGAGAGCGTTGCAATGAATAGTACGTGGATGTGCCAGGGAGCTAATGCAAATGTTATGTAACTCACACTTTGGAAAAAGAAACACTGTCCATTCATTTATGCCTTAAGGGTTTGAGTCTGTAAATTTCTACTTGACAGGTCTATAGGTTTTTGTACAATTCATTTACAATTACACATTTTTCAACTCGTTGTAAATGGAAAATATTGCTGGGGCTATTCCTACTTTTCCCTAGGAGGAGCTTGCACCTAGCCCATCATCAAGTTGTGCTACAAAGTGAAACTGGTGGTTTTCCACACACATTGGGTACAGGTATTGGCAACCTCTATTTAAAAAAAAAACAAACCAAACCACCAAAGAACCAAGGATGAGAAAAAGGAAAACACTGTGGCTTTCTAATAATTTAAGGTAATCTTGGTAATAACTTATCGTCCTGACATGATATAATGCGACGTTTTTCAGAAGACAAGAAGCTTTTCTTTCCCGAGCGAGGTCCTCCCCCCACAGCCGCTCGGTAGCGGTGGGACCCACCCGGCAGCGAGCCCTTCCGCCGCCGCGCTCGGGACGTGGAAAATGAATTTGCCCTTTGTGGGAGGCGGCGGCAGCGCCGCCTGCAGCTGCACGCCCGGGACCGCCGCCGGCAGCGGCCTCGGCGGCCGGAGCGCCCCCGGTCCCTGCGCTCGCCGGCAGTCCCCGGGCCGGGAGGCAGATGCGCGACGGGGCAGAGGAGCTGCGAGGGCAGCAGAAGGCAAGCGCAGACAGGGGACTCGCAGCAGCTCCCTGGCCGCCTTCC
>VZTI01002430.1:535867-576710 GCA_013397865.1 Struthidea cinerea | reverse complement strand
CGTCCCGAGCGGCCGCCGCGCCCCGGCAGCGGGAGGCGCTGCGCTCCCAGCGCCGGCGCCTCGCTTTTCCCCGGGGGGCCCGGGTAGTCACCGACCGGCACCTGCAAGCGCGGGAAAGGGAGCCGAGCCCCTTCCCTCCTTCTCCCGAAGCTTCTCCACCCCCGCCTTTCAGGTGAACAGGAGGTGATTGCTGGCTCGAGGCATGTGTGTTAATTGTTTTATCTTCTGCAAAAGAGGCGAACTTTTTAAGTTTAGCTGAAGTTTGCTTTGGGATTTGCATGTGGTTCCTCTCGACTGGAAGCTTCGGAATGCAAGTGTGCTCCAGGGCTAACATAATGGGATAGTGGCATTTAGTGGGGGTTTCATTTTGCATACTTATAAGTAATATTCTGAAGCCTAATTGAGGTTTCATTTTTTATTTTAGATAACATTCATGTAAGCATGTACTCTGTAATTTTGACAGTTGTTTTGAGTTGTTTTTCACATACCTTTTCTTTAGGTGTACTTTGCTACATGTAAGGTGCTAGAGCAACTCTACAAAAGCTTCTTAGCCTTGAAGAGACTACTGCTAGGACTAATCTGCACACTTTTCAGGTTCAGTCTCTTAGTGTTTACTATGAGATGCATAAACTAGATACAGAAACACATATTAAAGTATCCAAGTGTTCACAGTCCATAGTTGCAACAATTACATTTATTATATGGAAAACAACTGAAGTTGTTTAAAGGTTTATACATCTGGCTGCAATATTCAATCTACTTTAAAATTCCATGCGAATTCTGTATGAATCATGCCTTCTTTTTAAAAGACTGTGATTTTACACTGAAAATATTCATAGCATATTAAAGCAATATCCAGGGCCTAGCTTAGACTAACAAAAGCCATAAAGTTCAGTATGGAAGCAAAGCATTTATCCTCATTTCACCTCTGTATCCTGGGTTTCTAGGCATTTCGTCTCACAAATTATGTAGTTATTCATTGTTTGACCCTTGCAGGGCTTTAGGTTTAGTGAAGTGAGTAAATGCCAGGTGATCAAGTTCTGTTCCCAGCTGCCTCAGACTTTACACCATGGTAACTTTATTTGTTTCAGAGCTGTTACTGCAGATTTACCTGAGTGTAACTGGAGCCTGAATTTGTTCAATAGCTTGTCATATTTTTCTACTTTGCCAGCTCAAGTCAAAGTTTTTAATACAGGATTTGTATGTAAATGGGATAAAGCACAGTTTAATGGATTCCCCTCTTTACTAGGACTTGCTGAATTGGAAATACAGGTGTAACACATGCTTTTAGTAGAGACAAGAAACCACAGTGCTGTTTTGTGTGGCTAAAAGCCATAAGCTTTCAGTCCTGGTGCATTTTAGTGGAAATTCTGATATGACAGAACTGAAGGCTTTTGGGAAACTTTTTTTATGTGTACACACATAAATAAACTTGCAAAATTGAGATGAGAAAGACTTTTAAAGTTTTAAAAGGATTCCAGCAATGACATTCTGAAAGAGAGACAATTTAAATATAGGAAGCGCACATTTTCCTCTCTGGTGGCTGTACTTCGGAGGCTTCATTGGTTTCTGCATCTGGCTTCCTCTTAGTGTGAGGTGGGCTCCACCATGGCCTAGGATACCAAGGAAAGTTGCAGGAAGCCTGTAGAGACCTGCAGGGGTTTAGCAGAGGACAGAAGTTTTACTGTTTTCTGAGTCAGGTCTTGGTTTGTTCTTGTTCTGTGTTAATGCATATTTAAGGGGGCATGTAGGTAAAATTTGTTTGCAGTATAAGAATCTAGAAAGACATATTTTAAATTATTAATGTATGTAAAGGGAAAATGCCTTTTTTATTATGCAGAAATTTGATATTCAAGTATGATTGAAAGGAAATGGATTGGCAAAGTCTTACTTAAATATTGTTACAATACTTTTAAGTGGAAACAAATTTTATAACACTTATCTGGAGTATCACTTTTAATAGCAGTATCCTTATTTTGGAGAAAACATGGTTTAACACCTAATTTTGAATGTGAGACTCAACTGTTTGTTACATGAAGGGGAAAATTTAAAGAAACATTCTGAAGTTTTTGCTGAGCTGCAGCCTAATCTAAATATTATAGAAAGGTTATAAGTTTGTAATTGTCGATTCTGTCACTACATTTCTCCACCATGTTGCTTTTTCATTTATTATTTTTCCAAGTGAACTTTAATTGATGCCTTTTATATAAAGTTTGGAGCATGATAGATTTGCACCGATGTGCATACGTTACATAATTCCAAGAGGTATCCATATGCAATAATGATAATGAAAAACCATAAAAAGGGAGAGTGCATTTAGGCTGAGAGGACTGAATCACTCACCACTCTTTCCAGTGGATGTACTGGCTGAAGAAGCTCATCATTCTGAAATGTGCTACTGTATAGTGCTTTCAAATGATGTGGCAAGGTCTGAAAGCTGTGAAACTAATCATTCCTGACTAGCAGCTATGGGCATAGTGATAAAAATTTCTTTCTTACCGGAGCTTAAAATAAAGACTGCACCTTGGTAATTACCTGATAAAACAATCTGGCTTGCAGGATTTATATATAATAGGTAAGAGAAAATTCCCCATGTTAAAACGTCAGGTGGATAATTTTGCTTGTAGCAAGTAGGAATGAAATTCAAGGACACACATTAGTTTGGTATGGTATAAAGGAATGAAGATGCTGGAGAAGGAGTGATTAGAGATGCTACTATGCAAAAGGAAAGGTAGCTGGATATTTACTGGGAAGGCTGGAGCCAGTTCTGCAGAATTTCACTTCTCCCAAATTTTACTCTTAGGACTTCAGCCATTCTTTGTGGAGGAAGACACTGACTTAAATTCACTGATCTTGAATGGTTGCTCAACTTTTTTTTTCCTGTACAGAAGAGAAGCTTGTAGTTGTAAATTTTATTGTTCCTTTAAACAGACTTTTTCGTATTTCAGTCCTTTTCACATGACAATAACAGATATATTCTGAAGTCTTCTTAGTACAAAGTAGTGTATTTACATGTGTTGATGGATTTTAGAAAACATTTGCTCAAGATTTAAATATGTTTTACCAAATATTGCTTAAATTTTCATCTTTGAAAAAGCGGAAAGGCTTTTTCAGTATGGAACTAGAAGTTTCAAGTCCTATGTGTATGAATCTGATAGTCACATCCTGTGTCATCAAAGACAAATTAGTGAAGGTTTCTGTACCTGGGCTTTGTAGGTATAATATGGAGTAAATAATTACACATTCACAGAATATTCTGAGTTGGAAGAGACCCACAAGGATCATTGAATCTGGCTGTTAAGTGAATGGCCCATACAAGGATTGAGCCCACAAGCTTGGTGCTGTTAGCACCATGCTCTAACAGGGATATTCTGAAGCTCGCTCAAAAAATGAGACACTGTGTGATGCCCAGTGAATGGAAGCTATGTAGTTTCTCGTTAATGGAATTGTATATTGTATTTTAAGTCATGCCTGTAAAGTTGGGCTAAGCCTTTCTGGTCAAAATACTCAAACACAAGAGTATCCACTTACATGGAAATCAGTACCTTAGTATCCTATTTATTTTGCAGATGATATCAATACACTATTTTACTTGATGTAATTCTAAAAATTAGATTGCTCTGTAAAATACTTTGGTTACAGCAATCCCTGTACAAGTCAAAATTATTGCAGGGATGTCACAGAAGGCAGAATTTGAGTATTGAATTGCCTGAAGATGAGTGATGCCACTTCTGAAATGTGGACATTACAAATGGACTTTCCAGGAATAACATCACATCGCTACCCGCACGCATCCGTGGGTAGCTGGTTAAGCTTTTCCAGACAATTTACAGACTAGCTAGGTAAAATTCTTAAACTAGTTGAAATTTGCCAGTTAGTGTCTCTAAGTGAAACCACCTCCAAAACACTAAATTTGGACTAGCTGCTGGTAAAATCAGTGGTTTTTTCTTTTTTTTTTTTGGTTGGTTAGGGTTTTTTCTTTTTCCCATTTTATGTCTTAGTAAAATGAGGATTAACATAGTATGAATATTATTTTATAGCAGAACTGGAAATAGGCTGCAAGTCTGCTGATTTCCATCCATACTGTGTGGGCAGTGGAAAAAGAAAATGGAAATTTACAACATCTTTCCTAAAAGTCAGTAGAAAAGAGCAGAGTAAACCGATCAAGCTGTACAGTCCCAGAAGGCCTTTAATTGCTAACAGGAACAGTTTATCTGGAAATGGTTCTGATGCCCATTCTGTCTCCTTTGGTGGTTTTGCTGCCTATGAAGCAGCAGCCTCACCATGCTCTACAGCTCAGTGTGTTAGGATGAAACACTGGGTTGCGATCCATGGAAGGCAGCTGGGATTCGGGACAGAAGCCCAAACATTTACTGGATATTAGCTGATGACTTTTCACTTCCAGATATTCTTTTCTGTGTTTGTGAATGTGTATGTGTTTTACTAGGCATATTTTGTTGGCATGAAAACTGCAATACAATTATTTTCTTCAGTTTTTGGGGGTGACTTTAGAACTTTGGCTGTTTGTCCTTTTCAGGATTCCAGCACAAAGCAAGCAAACATCTGTTACTGTAGGTGCCCTATTTTAGGGCAAAGAGGTGTTAGTGAAAGTATCCACAGGTCTGATGTGTCCTGTATGCTCACTCCCACATTTTTCTGTACATTGTGAGCAGATTTTAAGGTAGATCTTGAAATGCTAAATTCACTTCAAAACTGGTATTTTTTTCAATGTGTTGGTTAAGATGGTGCATTATTTAGAACACTATATTGTCTCACCTAAACTTATTAATGGTCCAATATCCACAGATAGGTATATTACAATAATTTTAAAAGGTTTAAGAACTGGTAAAATAGACCTTGGGTGTGTTCATTTTTTGCAAAAGTTTCTGGAGTGTTTCTACAGTTTTTATATAAATAATTTTACAAGACACTTCAGACCTTTACTTCTTACAGAACCTTTGTTGTTGCTGGTATTTTTTTTATTTCTTCAGTTTGGAGGAAGATGATACCTATTTCAAAATAAATATCCCAGCTCCTCCAAGTAATTTTTTTTCTAAATAAGCTAAAAGTCTTTAATACTGGAAAAATGTAAACCATCAAGCTTGTCAAAATCCTATGATTCTATGAAATTATCTACTGCTTTTTGGAACAAAACATGCATAGTTATGTGGACAAAAGTGGCTTTGTGGAGTAGAACATGTTCTCATGTTTTTTGAGCATTTGTTCCTGATGCTGAAGATTAGTGTACAAAAATCAGACAGAAGTAGAGCACACAATATAATGCCTGTGCCTTGAATTCAGTTGAGTTTTTTGAAATAAATTATGTTCTTGTTATAATAGGTGGTAGTCTGTAATAGCTGCTAAGTGGAAAGTTACGTAAGAATTTTCTCCATAATTTTATGTCTGAATGTTGTCTTTGCATATTCACAATTTATTGAAATATTCTCCTTTCCCGATGAAAGTTTTATGTTCGGTTTTAGTCCAGAGGTTTACTTTCCTGGAAAGCTTATGGGAAAATACTTTGCCTGGTTTTGATTAAAAAAAAAAAAAAAGTTGTATGCTTTTCCCATTTGAAATGTAGCTGGAGAAAGACACTGGTGTTATATAAACACAACTGTATAATTTGACAGTTCTAGCCTGGCCATTTTGCATTGAGGGTTTAATTACTTCGGAAATAAAAGACTGAAAAAATATTTTAAAATTCTGGTGTCTGTTTCTAGTTTACTTTTAGTTGCTTTATGCTATTTTGTCCTTTGAAAGACTTACACCCTGGTTGCTACCATTTGGTGAGGCTTGTACCACTGTGCTTTTAAACTGCTGTAAATTAGTACAAATTAATATCTACTACACTTGCTGCTGCCTTCAGTGGGATGAGACTTCCTTGGATGCTTAGTTAGGCCTTAAGGGAAATACTTAATACCCACTATGTAAAGCAGCTTTAATTATTCATGAGAATTAGACTTTTTGGTGGTAGATTGCAGCATTGATTACAAGATCCTTGATCACACATGAGCTTTGTAACCTGAACACGCTGATGTGTTGGAAGAAGTCTGTCCTCTTGCCTCTCAGAAACAGGTTCTGAAACCCCAATGCTGTAAGTACCTATGAGAGTGGTTTCCTGATTTGCTTACCAAATAAAGATGGGTTATTCACATACTCAGGACTTCTACAGTTGTGTGCAGGATTGTAGACCTTAATAATGTAACATAGCTGCCATGTCTGTAACAGGCTTTGAAGCTTTATATAAGATTGTACTACCTAATATTATTAGGTCTGGTTGTTCTATAGGACTTCCCTTTTTTGGGCTTTAAAAGTAAACATGTTCAAAACACTAACAATTTGCTTAATTTTCCTTAAACTTAGTTATAAGGTTTGTCAGGTCCTAAAGCCTCGTAAAATCTTTCCAATGTTTTAACGAAGTCCTGGATGTAGTAACTGTGAGAAAAGTCTTTCTGTCCATGGTAAATTGCAATCTGATGTATCCTATTGCTGAAACCAGCTGGGAGTGTACACAGACTGAGTGACTCAGTTGCAGAGTTTCTGTGTGTCTGTCACTTATGACTTGTAAATGTCAGTTTAATTTGTAAGTTTAAGCCTCCATTGAATCTGCTGCAGGCTTTGATGTGAGGGAATGCAAATGCTGAAAAGCGAAGCAGCATCTAGTATTAACTATAGAACTTAAGGCTTATTAAAAACGAATGCCATGGCTCTCATCAGAGTAAGAATTTAATTATGTTGTGGCTATTTCTTATTTAAAATGTATATATATGTAATTTTCTGGGGTTTTTTTAATGGTGTGTTTAAGAGGTGACTTGCCAAGGAAGATTTTGGCCTGCAGTACGCATCAGAACATCAGGTCAATAATACAGGGGTGGTATCATACATGTATTTTCTTAGAAGTCTGAGTGTTGTTAGATTACACCTTTTTTGTGTGTCTAATTGCCTAAGCAATTACCCTTTGGAAAATGCTTTCACCTTTAGTTTTCCAAAAAAGTTTTGCTTGTCTTTTCAGAGTAGTTTCTACTTTTAAACTTCATTAAAAAAAAAACCAAACAACTACCCAAAACCCAGATATGTGACCTTACTTGGCACAGAAGGTCACATATCTTGGCTTTCCATCTGGTTAAGTAATTCAGTTGAAAAATGAGCTAGGCAACAGAGCCATTTTTGTCATTTTTGTGAGTGCCTTACAAAAATACTTACTTGAAATGCTTTCACTTCACACTTCTTCATAGCTACCTTCCTGCCCAGTGCTAAACACAGCCCTCTGTCTTCACTGCATTTTGTGTCTCAGAAAAAATGAATAGCAGTCTCTAAGCTTGCATACATAGGAACATTCAGGAAAAATATTCCAAATTACTACATGGACATTCTATATGATGAATTTGAGCTAACTTCGAAAGTTTATCAGTTAAATCACATTCAAATCTGTTATGGATTCTTTTATTTGGAAGTGAATTTTGCTTGTGAATTCTAAAGTAAACAAAGTTAAATTTACTTCTTAAGTAAATTAAACAAGAACATTTTACAATCACTTTTAAACTTCAGTTATAGTTTAACTAATACATTTTAAAAGCTTTTTCAAATTAATCTTCCTGAAAGTTTTGGCTAATAAACCCTTCTAAATTGTGGTAGGGTGATTGCAGAGGTTACTATGTCTAGTTCTCTGTTCTGCTCCTCTCCTCAGTCTGCTGGACAAAGAGCAGCAGAACAACTTGGAAACTTGTTGAGCACCCAGGGTGGTTCACAGACAGTACATAGCTCAAACTTAGGTTCAGAGAAAGCAATTACAATGGACTGTGAACTTGGGGGGCACAAGGCACAGACAGATTGCTTATTGTGCTGCAGCAATGGCCATCTTTGGCAGAAAGTGGGGCAGGCAGCAAAAAAGGGTAACATCTTCAGTGTTCCCTGACATCTTCAGCTGCAGGTTTGTGGCAGGACTTGTGTCAGTAGCAGGAACATCTCTGCAAATGGGTAGTCTACAAACAGTGAAGTAGGAATGTACTCTCTCCTGGAAATCTGTGTTACGTTAAACTGTATAGGGGGGCTGGGGGGGTGTTTTTGGTGGTTTTTTTGTTTGGTTTTTGTTGGTGTTTTGTTGTTTTATTGTTGTTTGTTTGGTTGGGTTTTTTTGTGCAAGTTTGTATTTTACTGATACTGAAAATGCTTCTTCCAAGAGAAGTTGCTGGGGAAAAAGGCAGAATGTACACAACACCCATTGTGCCACACTGGCTCCTGTTTTGGGTGTTACTGAATATTCTTGTTCAATGTAAATTATACTGAATTATAATGCTCATTATACTCGAGTGTTCAGCTCGTTGCACGTGGAAGTAGTTGTTGAGTGTTCACATTTGTACTGTATATTCATACCCTCAATTAATACAAAGAAGAGTAACTTCTTTGTGTAGATAAGCTGTAAGAGTCCTTTTCTTCATTCATGCAATTCTTGAATGCATTCTTAAATATCTTTCCACACTTTTCAAGCAGCATGAAACTCTGCTTCTCATGTGGACATTCCTGATTGCAAAGATCCTCACACATTGAGGCCATCCTGGAGGAACTGCAAGAGGAAATTTTGAATGCAGTTAGTGGTGGGATAAGGCACGCTTCCTTCTCTGGAGTTATGATTACATTCTGTACAGATTGATTTGGATGAACATGTGGAATCTTTCTCGTTTATGTGGTTCTGGCTAGGAACACTGACTACTTTTCAAACTTAGTGTGTAGTAATGTACATTAAACTTCTTTATAACCTGTAAGTAGTTACACATCACTTTCTTCTTTGGTAATCTGACACAATAATCTGGATTTTTCTGGTAGTAACCTGCAAAAAGCCCCAAAATATGCCCCCTTAAACATTCCTGATGCTTCCCAAACCAAATACTCCCTTTTGACTAGTGAAACAGTTGGCATGGGCTCTGCTCCTAACCTCAGAGAAACAGTCATGAAAATGAATTGACACAGTCCAGAGCAGTTGGAAGCAGCTTCTTTGGAAATACTACTAGGTGTTGGTTTCTGCTTTCTTCTGACAATACCTGGTTTTGTGCTTGGGATTCTTCTGTAAAGGCTGGTATAAGTAGTGTTCATAGACTTGAAAACATTTCTCTTCTGTCTTTTGCTCATGTAAATGTAATGTTTCATTCTTACAGTATGTTGAGACTTTTAAAACTTGTTTTTTTGAATGCAGGTTTTTTTTCCTTACTTGCATTCTGTCATTGTTGCAGACCCCATTTTGCTTTCTGTGTTGTATTTGATTCTGGCAAATATAGTACAGTATGTAAATTTGTCTGTATTTGTTTGTACCAATTGACATTTTCAGATACATTTGAAAACATCCAATAGAACTCAAGTGTTTCAGGATATTTTAAAAGCAAATCTGAAGGTAATTTTAAAAATGCATTAATTGATGTTTACAGCTGATGAGGAGAGGGGTGAAGGGACAAATGTTGCATATGCAGTTATTGTACATTTGTGTGGCAGTAGATTTCTAGATCCTTCCAGTGTACAATGAGATGAAGATGGGAAGAAAAAACCAAAAACAGCTTAAGTGAAACAATTGTTTTTATTTATTTATTGAAATATTAGCAGAGTAGGAAGAGAACTCCCATTTCTTTATTGCAAAAGTGGTGCTGCTTTAGTGGGATCACTCTGTGTCATTCATTAAACTGTCAGAAGAAAATGAACAATACTGGGGAGTGGAAGGATGTGAAAACTGTAGAACCCACTCAAACACAGGAAAGTTTCTCATGTGCCCGACCATTCATCCATCACACAGGGACCGTGTAAGGATTACAGAGAACGAACGTGCCGGTAGGTGCCTGTTGGCCTCACGAGGTGGAGCTCCTCTCCTTCCTTATGTTACTCTGGGCCCTTGGAGGAATTGCACTTGTCCTCGATTTTGCGTGGAAATACCTTCAGTCTGTGCTTCTGCTGGAGGGGGTGTCTCTATCCTCCTCCTGGCCACCCACCAAATGTTGCTGCTCTCTTTTATGCTACTTGTAGCTCTTCTTGGCAGCATGATTAACTGGATAATAGACATGGACCAGTTGGAAAGGGATCAGGTTTTTTGTCATTTAAGGCTCTGCTCAGTGCCCAGACCTTGCAGATCACCAGACCTTGCCTGCACCAGTGCTATTCTGGCACAAACTAGAAGTCAGGACCCTCTTTCTTTTTGGGTGGTCAGATGAAGTTAGGTCAGTTTCAGCTTAAAACTATGCCCTGAGCATGGATATGATGCTGTCTAGTACAACTGACATTCCTGTAGGAAAAAGTGGATTTCTATTACATTTCTGTACCGATTCATATACTTCCTCTGTTGCTGGGGCAAGTCCAGTAAACTGGTCTGATGAAAAATGTTTATTCTTTTTTGGAGTTTGGCAGAAGACTGACTAAATCTTCTGTCAGATGAGTCAGCTGGACTGCCTTACTTTGTCGTTGCACAGTTACCAGGTCTGGTGGAGAGGAAGCTTAAGGAAGAAAGAAGTGAGGAGGAAGGAGGCAAGTAGGAGCTCGTCTTTCAGGGGAAGCCCACAGTTGCATCAGATTGGAATGTGTTGGAGGCATTATATTATATCTAAATATTTAAAATAACAATGTAAAAATTTGAGTAAAATTTCAATTTAGGGTACATTTCTTTCTGTCCTCACAGTTCTAATGACTTGCTTTTGAATCAAAGAAGTTGGTCTTTTGTCATAAAGAGAAAATTTAATAAGAATTAGAATGACTTTGTCATTAACAAAACAAGCCACTCTTTTAATTGTTTGGAATCCTTCTGGGGTTTTTTAGCTCTTATGAAATGTTTCTCTTTTTTGTGTGTGTTAATAAAACCAGTCTTAATCATTGGATTTTGCAGTATCCCCAGAGATTAGCTGACTTGGGTCTTAAAACCAAATGTAAAGTAATATGAATAATAGTTCTACATTTTATTTATTGAATAAAACATTAGATTTTTTACATAGTATAAGTGGAGCATATTTTTAATAGCAAAATAAAGTACAATTCTAATATCTCCTAAACCCTGAAACTTGTACTTGCTGATTTTTAACATTTGAATACATTGATTTTATGTTACAGATGACTCAGATTCCCACCAGCCTGCTAAGTGTGTTAATTTACAAAAGCTGTAAAAGGGAGGCATTAAAGTCATAGAGTGTGCAGCGTGCCCTTCAGCACTGATTACATACTCATTATCTTTGACTTCCTGTGCGTGGTTTGTATCCTGGTTCTTTATTTTCAGAAGACAGATGCATGTGCTACTTTGTCCTGAGTTGCTGCCTGGGAATTAAGGGAGCTCTGATGGTCCTGTTGTCCATCAGCTCAGGAGATCCAACTAGTGAATGAAGGGGTGCAGGAATGAAGTAAAGCACAGGCAGAAGCTGGACTGGCACAATGTATAGAGGGATTGAGAGCATGCATACCCTTGGGGTGGCAGTAGGGAATTGACGGCCTCTAAGGACCTCCCTCATCCGGAATACTGGTGTGTATGGATTTACTGAGCTCCTGCCTCTCTATGTCCATCTCCTGGGTGAGTGCCACCAAGCACTCATTTATCATTTGCCTATTCATTATCCGTTCTTTCCCCTTGGCCCTCTGACAGAAGAGTTTGGGATATAAAGCTGTTAGTTCAAGCTCAACTCAGACAACCTGATGACATGAACAACAAGGGAAAGGGGGGATGTGTTCTGAGAAAACAGTGAGTTGCTTGTTCACTAATATTATTTTAGGTTTAGGACTACTGCTTGTACTTGACTAGTAAAAGCAAAAACAACTCAGCAAGTCTGTTGATGACTCCAGGCTGTGTGGTGCAGTTGACACGCTGGAGGGAAAGGGATGCCATCCAGAGGGACCTGGACAGGCCTGAGAGGTGGGAAATGCAAATCTCATGAAGTTCAACAAGGCCAAGTACAAGATCCTACACCTGGGTTGGGGCAATTCCAAACATGGATACAGGCTGGGAAATGAGTGGATTGAGAACAGCCCTGTGGAGAAGGTCTGAGGGGAATTGGTGGATGAAAAACTGAATATGAAAGCTTATTGCATTCTGGGCTGCATCAAAAGAAGTGCATGTTGAGGCAGGGGATTCTGCCCCTCTGCTCTGCTCTGGTGAAACCCCACCTGGAGTGCTGTGTCCAGCTTTGGGGCCTCTAGCATAAGAAAGATGTGGATCTGTTGGAGCAAGTCCAGTGGAAGGCCTTGAAGATTATCAGAGGCCTGGAGCACCTTCCATATGAGGACAGGCTGAAAGGTTGGTGTAGTTCAGCCTGGAAAAGGCTCCGGGTAGAACTTAGAGCAGTCTCCCAGTACCTAAAGAGGGCTTACCTATACCACGGGAGCCACAGACACTAAAGTACATGGCAAAGCATTGTGGAGCCCCCCCCCCCCTTCTTAATTAAACTTTAAACAAATAGTTAAAGGTATATAATGACTTTTATAAAGAACACTTTTTAAAGTTCCCAAATCCTATTGCCCTCCCAATTATATTTATTTTAAAAGAGAAAACTTGTTGGTTCTAATGTATGGAGCTGAATTCTAATACATTCTTTTCTTTTTTACTATGTCCTTGTTGGTAAATTTGTGCTTTGAAGGCATGACCATAAAGGTTTGAATGTTTTTTGTAGGAAGGACAATTACAGACACAAGACTGTGATTAATAACTGATCAAAATCAGGTTTCATAATGTTATTTAAATATTGGAGATTTATGTGGCTAATATTGCCTATCATGTGATATGTTACCATAAGGAACAATGCTGCAAATGCAGGTAATCAGAGCTGCACGTGTCTAAAGTCTGTGAACAGTTGCAGGCAGCCCCTGGACACGTGCTCAGAACACCACTGCTGGACCAGGAGAGCAGCCACTGCTGAGAGGTGAGCACTCCAGCTGCCTCTGGAAGGTCCAAGAGTTTGGCTGCTTTTCTGGTTATTTACTGTTACTATCTGCTCTGAAGTGCTGTATTCTAATGGCACACCATTCTTAATGTCGTATAATCCAACCAGTTTCCCAGGTGAGGCCTGTGGAGGACTGGTGGCTGCTTTCTTTAAAGCTTCATAACTAGAGGTGAACATTGAGTACAGGGCTACAGACTGGTTTTGCCAGGCAGGATGGTGGCTGTAGCATGTACTGCCATTGTGCAGCAGCTCCCTGCTTTGGTCTGTGTTCCACAGAATTTGAAGTAGCTTCAGTTTCAACTAGGAGCTCAGTTCATACTTGACTTTACATGAAACAGTTGTAAAATTTTTAATGTCTGACTTTTATTTCACTTGAAATGGGTTGAAAGCATCTCAGGCAAATATATAAATCTCCTCAACTTTCACATGTAATGTTAACGGGCATTTGAAGAGATCTTTGTAAAGTCTTACGAGATCCATAAATCCTTTTTGATTGCAGAAGGAAAATGCGTTCGTTTCTGAAATCTGAGAAGTGGAAAAGAAAAATAGGTCATTAATCAAACATGGAACAGGAAGTATGAAGTTACATATGGTAAATTATTTCTGGTCAATGTGCTTTTAAAAGATGAAGACAGAAGCACTTGTAACCTTTTTAACTACCGAATTACAGTTCTCTCTAAAGGCTTTGCAGAAGATGCATATTCATGCTATGGTTTTCAGTTTTCAGATGAAGAAAATATGCATGCTTACATGAGTTGACCTCTGCGGAGTCATCTCTCAATAGGAATCTGCAGTTCATGTTTTTTTCCTTACCCTGACCTTTTTTCAAGGAGGAGAAGAAAAAAATGTTGAATAAATTTGGAATCTTGTGTCATTCTCAGGGGATAGATTAGTTGATAGTTTTGGCTATGTCAGGGTGAAAATGAAACCTTGTGTTTGTGACAATTGACCTGAGAGCAGCTGTCAAACATGTTTTTGAGTCA
The DNA here is from genome assembly GCA_013397865.1 of Struthidea cinerea. Classification (NCBI taxonomy): domain Eukaryota; kingdom Metazoa; phylum Chordata; class Aves; order Passeriformes; family Corcoracidae; genus Struthidea; species Struthidea cinerea. Next base: position 562,837 of record VZTI01002430.1, on the reverse strand, counting down.
TGGAAGTATTTGAAAATGTTCCTGTCAAATAATGGCATACGAAGTTCTTTCCTGACCTTGGAAATTATTGCTTGTTTTAACAAAAGAGTCTTATGGCATCTCTAGTTTCTGTGAATTAGGACCAGTAGGGTTCTTCAAAATTAATCTGTATTATCGTTAATATAAAAAAACAATCCAATCCCCCGTGTCAGAGCATCATAATTAATTTGTTCTAGTGTCAGTCTGCTTTCTTTCATGCTGCATTTCATTTTCTAATGGAGGTTACAGGAAGAGGGAAATCATAACAGGACACTGAGAATTGAACTCTAATTTACATGGGAAAATATAATAATAGTAAAGTAGCGGTAAATTTCCTTTGGGAAAACAAGGTTTTCTTCTCTGGTACTGTTGTTCTTGGTGAAGTCGTATGCGCTTTTGACCTTGTCGCTAATGACCTCAATCGATTAATTCCATAGGCTTAAATTCACTACAGGATTTTATGTATTTTCCTTTTTCTTATATTCCCTAGATAATTTTACTGATTTCATAGGAAACATCAATTTCATTTACTTTTAGATAACCAGCTTGTGCTAGTGCTAGGATGTTATGAACAGTTCTAAAGCTTTTGCACAAACGCTCTGTAACTGAGCAAAGTGAATTGACATTTTCATTCCATATTGAAAATAATTTACACTTCTTGTTCTTACAAGTTCTTGTTCTTACAGTAACTACAACACAAAAGTATCCTTTCAAGTCCCTGAAGTAAGAATCCTCTAAGTAAACATAGGTGAGTTAAGACTGTGTTACATATTCTATATTCTTCCCAATGGAAGAGTGAACAAGCAGTCACTAGGTGGCTTTTCATACATCCAGCTTGCCTAACAGAGCTCAGACAAAGGCTGATGTTATGCTTCCTAATCCCGTTAATTTAGCAGTGTTTTTGATTGCATGTAATATATCATTATACTACAGCAAATCTAAATGTGGACTTTGAAATGACATCTCGAGGATGAATATCAGTCTTGTCAGAGGGCATGCCTTTGCTATCAAACTTTATTCTCAAAACTTTTGCACAGTTTTTCTAGAGATCAAGAAGTTATAGAAGTCTAACTTTTTTTGGTATGAGTATTTAATATATTAGCTTTTATCTCACTGCAGCATTACATTTCTGGCCCTTTTTCAATCGTAATCATGCAGTGGATAGAAAAAGCTTCTATAAAACATGAAAGAAGCAGGAATAAAATACCATAATACTTCGATATTTATTGCATTATCTCCCTAAAGAAAATGCATCGGTGTAGATGAAGAATTGCCTCTCTTGCTGACAACAAGTATCCTTCAGGTTGAGAAACTTATAAATTCACTTTTAAGAGCTGTATCAAGGCTAGTTAAAGTGATGTAGAAGTATCAGTGTAACCACTCAGTCCCTACAGGTTACACTTGTATAGCTTAAGGAAGAATAGTTTTGTCTTTGCCATCTCATTATCCTCTAGATACATATATTCTCTACTCCTGACACAGATAGTAGAGATACCTTGTCCTGGACAATTTTGGGTGCATGTTGGGGTCTAGGAGATTTGTGAGAGCTGAAGTAACCTCATCATCTCCTGTGAAAGCTTCATGTCTCTAAGGGTGGCAGTGTTCTATCCAACACTTTGCTGTTGCTAAGACCAAAGGCTCTGTCTGTGTCTCCATAAATACAAGATAGATAGGTCTTCAGCTAAACTAGAGGGGAGGTTTAGTGCTTTGGGGGGCTTTGCAGGGTTTTTTTGGATTTTTTTTTGAAAGCTTCCTGCAAAGTCTGGGTATGGAATTCCGTATGATACTGGTTGCACAGTGAAAGAACAACACGCCACCATGTGTTTGTAAGTATACAAGTAGTTTCTTAAATTTGAAGCGCAGAGAATACATTTTTTTCTTTCACATCTGGCTTGTGGTTGCAGTTGACAAAAAAAGTGTTTCTAAGGTGTAACTAACAGTAACTTGCTGATGTTAGGATAAGAAAAGGAATCAGTTACAATTTTGTACTAACTTCATTCTAATATTACAGCTGCTTGGATAAGAATCAATTTCCCCTTAAAAAAGGGAATGGTATTCATTCTGTGATACCTGGCAACCACCCCTCGCTGGTAAACCCATTGCTGAATTGTTACTGGTGGGGGTTGGAAGAGTCAATAACAAGTGCTCCACTGCTAAACTAAACTTTTTTAGGAGCAGGAGCTCAAGTCATTGGACATTACAGAGTGGATCAGATTAGTCTACCAGTAGACTCCCTCTGGACAAAATGTAAGAATATTTTGTGCTATTTTATAGATTGCCATATCTCTGTCTTGCAGCTCTTTCCAGTGGAGGAATGTGTTAAAATCCTTTCTCAGATGGTGGATAGGGAACTTGAAGGCATATTCTCTATGTTTTTTCTACAGCCACTGAGGAATGTTGTGGTGTGGTTCACAGCTTATCGCCACAGGCAATTTTGTTGACCCAGATGTGGGAGTGGGTCATGTGAATGAATAAGAAATCTTAAGCTAATAGCACCTTTTCTCTAAAACATGGTCAGAAGGTTTTTGCAATTAATTCTTTAAAGGGGAATGGGGTGGTCCTTCATGAACTTACCTGAATAGAACCTCTATGGAAAAAAATACCTCTCCGGAGATAATTGCAGCGTGATCCATTAGTCACTAACTTTCATCAGTGGTGACTGAGAGAGCTAAATAATTTTGAAAACTGAGGGCTCTTTTTCTATATATAAATAAATTTCATCAATGAATGTTGTGAGTGGATGACTGAAATGTTGTTTAAACGCATGAGTCCTTTAAAATTATACAGAAAGCATCATAAACATATTTTCCAAGTAACAGTCTTAACTATGGAAGTTATTTTCTTCATGCAGATCTATCACCCAGTGCCTAAAATTAATTTTCTTTCCCTTAGTTGGAGGTGTTTGGTAGAGCTAATAGGCAGAGACTTGCAAGGAATTTCCTTACTTGTTTGAAATAATATGTTATGGCTGCTGTTGGTGAGCACTAGAGGGCTCTTTAGACTAAAGCAAAATAATACAATGTCATGTTTATCATCGAGGCTACGTCTGAGGCATTTTGGTATTTTGAATTAAACAATCAAACCCACTGTTTTCATTAAAATAGTGTAAGCCTTCCCTTTTCAAGAAAAAATAAATCTTTGGATTCAAAAATAGAGGAGTATAGCCTGTTGGTAGGTAGCAAGTGCTGGAATTTTTGAGAAGTGTGGCCTTTATATGCAGTCATCCAACTGGTTTAAGTTTTGATACTTTTTTTTTGATTAGCAGTCAAGATTTGTTTCATGTTCCCTTTCCAAGTGGTTTATTTTAAGGTTTCTTACATGCATGGTTTATATTTCTTTCTGCTTGTCTGTCCACCTTTAAATTTTTTCCTTGCATGGTGGTTAATTTATAATAAATAGCCTCTGTATGATGAGGCCCAAGTCTGCCTTACATTCTAATAAATGTGATTGCTGTACGCAGAGGTGAATGTAGAATGTAGCTGTGCTTCTTTGGAAGTGTTTTTCAATCACTTGGAACTTGCTTTTCAAAAAAGGGCCAAACATTATACATTTCATTAATGTCAGAAATGATCCTTAGCTGGTCTGAATTTCTCATGCAGCCTGAAAAGGCTTTGCCACCTTACCCTGGCTCAAATGTGGACAGAATGTGTTTAGTCCAGTGTTAATTGATGCCACCTGGAGGGAGAGGAGGAGCTGTAAAACCTACTCTATGCTGATGGGGAAAAAAAAGCATAAAAGAGGACAACTCTATAAGCTGTAAGGGAACAGTGGTCTTGTTGCCTTGGTTTACACAGTCTTTGTAGTCAGATACATTTTTTTTCCTACATACTCTTGATTTTTCCTTGTAAAGTGCATAATTTGTTCAAGTGTTTTTCAATGACACTGTGGTGTTGCAGAAGGTAATTGATATTAAAGAAAGGGAGAGACATTAAAAATTGAGTTAGTTATTATGGTACCCAACTTACATCACTCTAGGTAGCATAATTTTTTATTGTCAGAGGGAAGCCTGAAATTATGAACAAAAATTAATACAACTGTGCTTTCAAATGTAAAGCTTTTACATAGACACAAATGTACACTTGTTTCGATAAAAGTTTGTAGAGAACAAAGAGTAGGCTGCTTATTTATAAAATGAAGGGCATTTTTTTTGCAATAGCAAGTCAATCATCAAAGCAGCAAATGAGACTTGAAATGTAGGCTGAGAGGTAGTTTATTTGCGGGACCAATGTCCTGGAAACCAGTGGAGATTTTTCTGTCTTAAATAAAGTTGGCAGCAATTTTACTTGAGAGACTCTCTTTGTCAAGCATTTCCCATATTCTTGGATTTTCCTGGCCTTGATGTAGTGTTTCCAGTCACAGGTATATGCAACTTATTTTTAGCTCTTGGTGGTGTTGTTCTGTACAAAACATTATGCCTCCAAGTGGAATTTTTGGAAGTAAAGAAATGTAATGGTGTAGTGGGCACAAGAGCAGGAGATCTATTTGAACTGTTTCAAGATCAGAGTGATCTATTCCCATCTGGCTTTTCCTTCAGGTTCCTGAGACGTGGTGACTCAAATTATCCATTGTCCAAAAGGGGGCTATGAATTTACAAGAAGGAATTAAACTAGTCAGGAAAGATTCTTACTGATGGTGTGTGAAGTGTTAACTGACCAGAACAGCTTGCAAAGAGAGCAAGGAAAGAACATTGTGGTCCATTTTATAGTTTCCTCTCCTCCAAGTCCCATCAAGTTCACATTATTGTTCTTACATGCCAGAAACTCTGGAGGGAAGTGGGAGAAAGGGAGTATGTGGAGAATGGTATCTAAGAGTGATGGAGGTGGAATTGGGGTGCTTTGCCTGCCTGGGAAAAAGATAGGGAAAGAAGATAGAGTGTTGAAAAGCAATAGGCTGAGGGATCAGCTGTACTGAGGTCAGACTGTGAGGAGGAGCAGGGAAGCTTAGGGGGAAAGGAGGGGAAGAAAACCCATCACAGACACAAATCGTCCCTGACTGCTCCTAAACCTTCTACCCCTCTCAGAACCCTCTAATTCCTTGCTGGTATCCACTCCCTAGGGATACTTGGGAATCCCTCCAGACCTCTTCCAGGTCTTCACCCTTTCTCCACTGCAGTCCAATAACTTCCCCACTGACCACAACCCTACTCCTGTCACCTCTGCCCTACCTATATCCTCGCTCTGCTGCTATTTCCAAATATTGCTGGCACAGGACAGAAGTTTCTTCTCATCCTCGGGGCAGTACCATTTACTTTTACCCATCTTGCTGTGGTGCCTTGGAGTGATTCCACGGAGGATAGCAGAGCTCTCTTTCCCTAAACACTGCGAATATTAGGCCTAACAATTACCAGAATCAAAGTAATTTCAGTTTTCTTTGAGGATGAATTCACTGTCTGTGTAGTTCAGTTTGCTGCACACAAAGTGAATTTGAGCTATGGACATTGGACTTCATTAAAATGTCTTCTGGACACTCTCTAGCCAAAGACACATCTGGCTGCTGTATTTCTATTTTTCATCACTGATGAAGCACTATGCGTGTGGTGACTTAGATTAGAAAATGACAGGCTTGGATCTGTCTCAGCTGCTGCTTCTAACTATCACAGAACCAAAATAGCGTAAGGTACAACAGAGTTCATAGACTTTGCAAAACACACTTGCCTAGGGAAAATGCCAGCCAGGTATCAAATACTTTGGCAACTAGAAGGCTCCTTTGATATAATCAGCAGTTTATCCCATGAGTGCAGTCTAGGGTTTAAGGAGAGCCTGTATTGGCACTGAGCTGAACAGACTGAATGCTCAGTGAAAAGAAGATAATGCATTTAAAAATTATTTCAGTCTTCTGTGTCATGTTTAGTTCTATTTGACTAGGCTGTGTTTGGATAAAAAATAGAATACAAAATACTGTGATTCTGGGAAGCCTGAGCTGATTTCTCAGTTCTACTAAGTTTTTGCTACTGTGAATTTATATATATATAAAATTTCTACTTGAAATAATGTATTTTAATATTTTTAGCTTTTTCAGTTCTGGGTTTTAGGACAAGATTCAAAAAATTGCCAAGAATTGCAGCATATCAGGAGGGAACTAAATTGTGACAAACAGTGTCAGGAAAGATAAATGTATTTCACATCATTAGAAGATAAAGGATTATGTTTAAAAGAATCAAGTAATTCTAAAATGCTTACTTATCTGAGGAGAGGACTCTTTGCAGGAGAATAATTTTCTTCTGTATTACATAAATTCTGAAGCAAAAACTTGTTGTAGACAACATTTGACAATATTGCTGGTAAAAACATTTTGAAAAATTATTGAAATGTATAATTTTGACATTTTGTAAATAAGTAATTATGCCAAGCTTAATCATAAAAAAAAAATCAAGAATTAAAAGCACATTTAGAGCTCTGTCTTTCTGAGGAAAGAAATTCAGTTGGGAATTTTAGCTTATGTGGGGAATCCTCTTTCATGTATAGTATTATTTGCCTCAATGCCTCTTTCAGTTTATAACAAGTTATATTAATATTGTCCTTCAAAGGCATGGCTCTTTCTAGAGGAAAAGGTAATGTCTTCCTGGATTGTAGAGAGGGAATGAAAGAAAAGGAAGGGAAGAAAGTGAAACGTTAATGTTAGGCCCTGACTTCTGCCGATAGAAAATGGTGGTAATGGGACGAAACCAATTCCCATTACTTTGTATACCAGCGGGGGTGGGAATGTTGAAGAGGTCTCTGGTTTCGACGAAGTTTATAAAATCCAGATATTTAGTAAACCATGTAAGCAACATAATTAATGGTAATAGCTTTTCGTATAAATGCAGTTTATTCATAATCTCAGAAGGTGGGTGTTGGTGACTATAATCACAGTTAAATACTTTTCTGTGATAGGTATGCAGATATATTTTTCTCTACCCATTATCTAAAATTGACGTCTCCCAGTTTTCAGCTGAGAGGTTCAGCTGGAAGTGGGAAATTTTATGTGGGTGGTGGTAAAAAATAACCCTTATTCCAATGCAAAGCATACAGACACAGTGTATCCATGACTGTGTCCCTATTTTTCCACTCCTGCTTTTTATTTAGTTTTCATGGGACAGCTTGTCCAGAGATTCACAAAGACAGGCTGGATCGTGTGGGCTTGCCCCAACTATCCATGTTGGTTTTGCCAAGAGTTCATACTTTTTCTTCCACAGAGCAAATTTTGCTTTAGGCTCCATGACACAGTTTAAAAATACAAACACAAAAACTGTTTGACTGCTATTGAGATCTCTCTTACAACACAGCAGCCAAAACCTTGTTAAATCTCTTGCTGATATAGCTCTGATATCTCACAGCTAGAGTAAACTGAAAAGCTTGCCACAGGTCCATCTTTTTTTGAGGAATTGCATAGTGCATCCACTTCTCTCATGCCAAGGCCTTTCTGTAGGTGGAAGATAAGGCTGAGAACCTCAGTCTGAGGCAGCAGCACTGATCTTTTTCGATAGCTTCTGATAGGCTTCAATAAAATGCATAAAACTTAGTAACACACTTACTGAATATTTTCTCTCTTTTGAGTTAGCTGTGCAAATAAACTCCCAGAAGCAGAAGTTGTGCAGTGAAAATAATTATCTCAGGACATTTTTGAAGGGTGAATTTTCTGGTAAGTCTGTCATGCTGATGTGTTTCCTGAAAAGGAGCACCGAGAAGCATCTCAGCAGCCTTTGGAAGAGACTAGATTTTTAGCTTTCAAAGAAAACACAGTGTATGCAACCACCCTATGCATTCCTTTGTCTGTCCATCTTCCCTCTAATGGTGTTGGACTCACTGCCCAGCTTGTAGTGGTTCCTGCCAGGTTGGAGGAGACAGAGTTCAGGTCTGATTCATTATGTTCAGCTGCTGCTGGTCACTCACCAGTGCAGATGTAGCACTAGGCTGGCAGGAGCTGAGAAGAAAGAAGGATGAGGGTGGTGACTCTAGGAAGGGGAAGGACATGGAGAGGAGGCAGTGGAGAAATGCTGGTGGAGGACACTTGGGCAGAGCTGTGTGTGGGATGGAGAAGTTCAGGTATTGTGTAAGATTGCTGTGAGGGAGCATAGGGAACACCGCTGTGTTGCACTGGAGGGCTCAGGGAGTGCATTACACTGTGGGTGCTAAATGGAGGACATAATTCTGTAGGAGACCAGGCTTCATTATTCCTGCTGTTCCCAGGGCGACTTACAGAACAGTAGGCATGCTTTGACATATGGCTGTATACCAGCAAAACTTCCCGTGAATGGCTCTACAGCTGAGTGCTTTCTTTTGTTCCAAAGACACATTTTCATTTCTACAGAAAATGGAATTATTGAGGGCCTGCTGTGGATAGAAAGCCTGTAATTTATCGGGGAGCTGCACTGGTAGGCATATCTAATCTGCCTAATCCATTGCCATTAGCATTGAACAGACAAAATGTTGAAAGCATACCTAAGCCTGCTGGTGATATAAAAGCGCCTACAGCTAAACAGATTTTTTTATTTCTTGAGATTTATAGCTCGCATATGTTTGCTATACAAAAAACCAAATCCAACTGAATAATATTACTGTAACTTAGTTAAAGCTTGCTATTGACAGTATAAATCATGAGGACAAAGCTAGATTCCCTTTTATGTGCCTTTAGAATATTGATATAAAAATAGATTTTTCTGCGTTCATATTTCTTCACAATAGTTTAAAAGAATGCAGAGGCAGTAGTTCTACTGAAATGGATCTTTAAAATCGAGACTGGCATGTAGTTGTATCAAAAGGGAAATTCAAGCCTGCTATGCCCTTATGACAAGCCACAGTTTTGGAGGGGATGGCATCATCTTTGGTCCTTGTGTGCAACTCCTCTGCTGATTCCCACTGAATTATTTAAAAAGGATGCTTTTTCTGACATTCACAAATGTGATTGTTTAACAACATTATCCTGCACCTTGTAATACAGAGCAAAATGAAAGGAAGGCAGAAAGAGGAGTGAATAAAGCTTAGTGAGCAAGCTACAGTCAGTGTGGCAAAACAAACAAAAGAAAAGTAAAGTATGGTTTGGTGCGCTGTTTGGTGCTCTGGATCTCAAAGGCATTTATCCTGCAAGTGAGCCGTAGGGAACACCAGTAACTTCCTCCTTCAGCAGCATCTATCTGATTTTAGTTAGCAAAGATCCTCATGAAACTGTTTGGTGTAGTCTGAAGAGATAATGTGGTAAACCCTGTGATAGCTGGTCCTAATTGCACTTCTTTTCAGACATTATTCACCTTTTACACAGTAGTGTGTTTTTCTTCAGTCTACTAATGCCAGACACTATCCAGTTATCATAACAGCTCTTAATTTGCATTCTCTCTTAAACGTTTTCTGTGCTTTTTTACTGCTGTAGTTTTGATTAAGTAGTCTTCTATTTTATTGACTATTCCCCTTTTAAGCTAGGGTAAAGAATAAATATGACCTGCATTTTGAAGTGTTCAATATTTATTTTGTTCTTGAAGGACCACTGAATAACTGGTCAGAGCTGGTTTTCGGGTGACCCCGTAGCATGTTCATTTAGCACTTTGCTCAGCAGCTCTTTGAAGGAGATGGGATACAGAAGCAGAGGGCTTTTATCACAGCAGAGGGCTTTTTTTTCCCCTCTTGGAAACTTTGTTGGAAATTCCCACACAGTGCTAGTACGGACTGGTGATTTTGCCTTTTGCAGATGTTGAAAAGCTCATTAGATACCATCAGGTTTGTTTTGTGCATGACATTAAGACAAATAATGCGATTGTATGATCACAGTACTTAACTAAAGGTTGTCCAACACTCCAGATGTCGGTAACATACTGTGTGAACCTTTTGACTTTCAGGCCAGACCCCTCTATCAGCTGTTTCTTGTTTTACTGTAGTTTTACCCCAAATGGAGCAGTTGTCCCAAGAGGAAGTCTACAAATGCAGCACAGTCCAGAAAAGGCTGAATAGCTGCAGGGAGCACAAATGGGCCAATACTGTTTTCTTGTAGTGGGTGTCAATATGGGGGGAAGGGACTGAAAAATATATGTCTATAAAAAAGAGGAGAGCTTGTTCAGTTGGGTCTGGCTGGCAGAAAAGATAAATTGTTCTCACTTGGAAGTGGAGGTGGAAATGGAGGAGGAGCTCTGGAGCCCATGATGTTTCTCAAAGGCAAAAATCTTTCCCAGTGTCTAAAATCGTGGCAAGGCAATGCTCAAGAGTTGATCTGAGCTTCAGGGCAGCAGAGTACTGTTCTGCACACACTGGGTTTCAATTACTCTGCCAGACAGTATTGAGTAGTATTGCATCTGCCACTGACTGGAGGCAGGCTTGATAAATACATCATTCACGATGATTAAATGGCTCAAACGGACTTCGAAAAGGAGAAACGTGTCTATCTAAGGACTGGGATAGTTGATCCCTTGCTGATTTTGTTAGCAGGGCTTGGGACTTTGTATCCGAGGAAAGGCGAAGCTTTGTGTGACTTTGCAAGGAGGCTGAGTCAGGAGATCACTAACCTGTCTGCCTGGCTACTGCCAGCCCCAGTGACAGACAGACAGACAAACAGAAGCTTTCTAGAGCCTGGTCTCTACATCCTTCTACATCTGTTTTTCAGGAAGCTGATCCACACAGAACTGTTCTTCCAGAGTGGTCTGTGGAGTGCTCCTTGATTTCATGGCATTTAAACACTGCTTTGTTTCTATCTCCTAACTAAGAGCTAATCCCTCCTAGAATAGTTTCCTTGCATCATTTTTCAGGACAATCAGCTACTGAAGCTCCAATTACAAATGCCAGGGAAAGTTCCTCTCAGTTGTGAGTGTCAGCAAAATGTCTTCTGTTATTAAGATGACTCCCACTGGGGAGGAAGGCTACATGGCAAAACACTAACTCTGCCAGAAACACCTCCGCATTAGAGGTGTTGGCAATATCTGTGTCATGATGAAGTAATTGGAGCACCCTACTGATTACTAAAACAGGTTCTTCACAGACCTGTCTGAAACAGGGAGGATTTTTGAGGGGGAGGGGTCAGGTGGGGAAGGGGTTGGTGGATGAACTTGGAAAAGCTGAAAAGGGGGGAAATCTCCCAGTAATTACTCAGTTCATGCCATGCAGGGACTGTCAGCTTTGTGTTAAAATGTTTGAGATCAACTGATGCAGGAGTGTTTCATGTGGCTCTTGAGTCTGGAAAAGTGTTCTGGCCAATGCCTAAAATCTACTTGAAAACATTTGTTGTTGTTTTGGGGATTTTGTTTTGGTTTTTTTTTGGTTTTTTTTTTTTTTTTTAAGTGACAAAATGACTGATTCTGGAAACAGTGAAAGGAAATGTGGTTTTGTAGTGAGTGTTTTTCAGGTATTAGGTATTACCATCAAACATCCTGTGGTGCTGGCTGTGGCTGTTCAGCTGTCTGTTCAGTCCCTATCCTGGCCTGTAGCTCATGCTGAGAGCGCTCTCTCCCACAGCCTTCCAGCAGGGAGGATTGCTGCTTCTCCTCTCCACTTTTCTGGTCCTCCACAACTCACTGCTACTCCCTTGTCTTCTGCCATCAATGTCATCCTTGCTTGTGCTGTTATGAACTTTTATGTGGGCCCATCTATTAAAAAAAACACCTTGCCTTATTATTCATAAGGCAAACATGTCTTCTTTCAGCTTCTTTACTTCCTCTATGACTTGTACCAGTGGCTAGCCAGCGGTGATGACTAGTTAATACTGGTCAAGAATTGCAGTTATTTATTTTCTTGATGAGGACGACAGAGGCTGAAGAAGAAATGTCACATGTTCTGACTAATTCCATTGTGTACAAAGGTATCTTGTATCTTCTTCCGGTCACACTCACACTCTTCCTGCCTTACTTTTCGTGTTATTTCACAATCTTCCTCTGGTTCCCTCTGACTGCAACTCAGACTGTGAACTCTTTCTGACAGTGCAGCTTCTTGTGTGTTTGGGTGATGCCTGGCAGGGGGACCACAGTCTGAAGCTGGGTACAGAAAACCTACAACATAAAAAGAATTGATACCAGGCTACTTCGTAGTCTCAAAAAGTACAGCCTCTTATCATTACTTTTAAAAGTAGAAATGTTTGCAGTTAGGAATTGTCAACTAGGTGTTACCTGAAGGAGTTGCCTTCTGATAATCCTATGCACACATTAGTGACAAACATCGAAATATCATGGTCATGCACGTTACATTTGCAGTAAAACAGGAACTCAGATGTAAATACTAGAAGAAAAACTGTTCAACACATTTTGCAAGAAGGCCTTTAAGGCAAAAACAAGATCAAGCACACTGGAGCGTGTTATACATTTCTACAGATACAAAAAATCACGAGCTAGTGCCATATTCACAGTGGGATATTTGGGATTTTGCTTACTGATGGAAGCAACTATTCTAAAGAAAAGGTGAAAAGATTTTAGACTTTTAGAATAGATTTAGACAGGTTTCAGACAGGTGGTGCAGAAAGTTTTAGGAACTGACTGACAAAGATTTTGTGTGGCTGAGATAAGACAGAAAGAGCACGTGTCAAAGGGAAGATGGTGGGAAGGTGGAAGGAAGAACACAGGAAGAGATTCAGAAATGAGAGGTATCAGTGGCCCCTTGTGATCCCACGGCACCTCTGCAGGTGTTTTTTATTTATTTTGTATTAGCATCTAGTATTTAAGCAGGTAGAATATATATGGCATTTATCTCTTCTGCCTTTTATTTAAGGCAGAATTGATAGAAACACATATAGGTAATTTGTATTGTTTGAATAGTCATTTGTGTTATCTTCCAAACAAATATACTTCATCAGATCAGTGATGTTCACTAGAAAACTTCTTTTTATAGGGACTTAACTTTTCATCTTTTAATTCACTCCAGATTTCCCTGTTGGAAATTTGTGTTCCACTGCTTTGCCCTTGAATGCAAGACACTTTACAGTCTGTAACAAAGCACACAGGACAGCTGGGGCGTCTGTTGTATACTTTGTATACAAGTAAGTAAGGTTGTGGGGGTTTTTTGTGGTGTTACAGATGATAAAATTACTGCGCTTTTCCAAGGTCAGAGGGTGTTGGTGGCAGAGCCTACAAAAAAGAAAAAAAATCTAAACCTTTTATCTGTGCTGCAAGTGTTTTTAGTTAAAGAGCAGGAAAGCCTATTGCACAACTTCTAAAGTTGGCTTCCAATGGTCAAAACCAAAATGTCAAATGAAAGAGTTTCCTCTTTACTTCCTACTGTGTATAATGAAACAGAAAGGTTGTACGTAGTCACATGTCTGAAGAGTACCCAGTAAAGTGCCCTGACTTTTGCTATGATTTTGTGAAATGCTTGGTCTAATCCTTAAAGGTTTGAGCTGATTTAAGTCTCCTGCTTAACAGAATTTCTTGGGGAAATAGAGCTTATGTGGATTACACTATTTGTCTGCTGATACACTTGATGACTTTCTGAGCCATCGATGTAAAAAGGCAGGCAGGGCTCCCCTGTTGTACATTTTCTGGTACATCCAGTCAAAAACCCAGCATCATATATAGGGTTTACTAATCAGTGTGCATGTGGGTCAGCGCAAGTCATAAACTGCACTGCCCCCGCTCCAGGGGCACTTTGGAAGCGATACCAGGGAAATAGGGTTATTGTTCTCGTAGTGTTAAGGCACACAAAGCCTTAGAAACCAGGCTTCATCAGTTTTGCTGCTCAACCATTTCTTCACATACAAGCTTGGAGCATAAAATCTGCCAGATTAATAAACCTTCATTCCTGAGGAAAACCATGGTTTACAATGCCTTCTGAATGAGGAAAATAATTTATTCACTGACTGTTTTTCAGCAACATGCTGGAAACACTTGTAAAAGTGTTCATTATTTTAAATTCACAAGCTTTTTGTAATCTTTTTACAATAGAAAAAAATAAAATTGTTTGGCAGTGGATGGTATAGAGACAGCAGAGGTCTTGATTGTCATCTTAGGGATGCTTTTATGTGAGAGAATCTTAAACCTTCACACAGTGCCAATAACAGACCTTTTGTGGTCTAGACAGAGTGACGGATGGGCTTCATGGCCCATAATAGTATTGAAACTGAAAACATCTTGGTATGTGGAGTGTTGCACATTTGGGTTATTACTAAAAGATAAAAAATTTATTGTGCACTTGTTGCCATTTGAAGGAGGCTGAAGCAACTTCTCTGTTTCCTGGAAGGACAATCAAAGAATGAAAGCACATTATTGGAATTTTTCCTTCACTGTCACTAACTCCATTCCCGTCATACACTGCTGTGTTTAGTGGAAATTAACTGCAGCAGAACATCCAGAGAACATCTGATTTCCTGTAAAACATTAATTTTATTTATTCTTTCTATGTGTTTTTCAGTTCTCTCCTCTCCTTTCTAATCCTATTGACAACAAAAGAAATTACCCAAAAGATCAACTGTAGGCTTTATGTAAAATATTGCATCAAAATAATGATTCTCTGGCAAAAGAGTTCTCACAGTAAACACACACACAAATACCCACTCAGGTCACAAAACCAAAAATGTTATCAATAAGGACAAAGGAAGTTGTTATTTTAGTTTTTGAACAGTCTTGATTCATGTTTCCTGTCATTTTGCTTGGGGGAAGAGAAATAATTATGCCTAAATAAACAATTAAACAGAACTGCCAGAAATTCTTCAAATCCTTAAACCAGTATTATCAGGAATGAATCCATAGTTGAAATAAGCTGCATTCTCCTGCTGTCCAAATTCTGTTTCCACATACAAAATTTGAGTGCTACATCTCACATTACGATCTGATATTTTTTTTAACCCAAAGGCAAGCAGCCATTATTGTGAACCCTGTTTCTTTGGCATAGTCTGATGATCACCATATTTCAAGAGGGTCTCAGGTGGAGCTTCTTGGTTTCTACCAAGTCGTGCTGTATAATTACTCTGAAGTTTGCTCAGTAGGAAGCAGCCTATTCCAGTTCTGTCAGCCCAGAGAAGTGCTTCGTGCTGCTTTCCCAGCTGAAGCCTGTGGCAGCTTGCTCCCTGGGACACCCAGAGACTGGTGAGATGTTCGTGATCACCAACAGGGGTGCTGGGGATGCTACATGTCTGGATTCTGACACTGAGTTTGCTCTCTGGAAGGCTATTGGGAAGTGCTGTTTGTCATCTTTTTTTTTATGTTGTTCAAAAAGCCATGAAGATACAGAAAGCTGAAAGGTCTTAGTGTTTTTTCATGCAGTGTTAGAAATATTCTGTAAGTGTTTATGATTCTTCTTCCCTTTTACCTGCTTTCTTTTCAGTATAGCAAATGTACTCTGTTCATGAAGCAAAACCAGAAAGACCAGAGAGTGTTATGCTCAGTCTCTTCAGGCTGTTAATTTCATATTCTGGAGCGTCAAATGGTTTCCCTGCCTTTGGCCCCTGTTAGAGTCACAGAACATTTTGGGTTAAAGGCACCCATCTAGTACAACTCTCCTGCAATGAGCAGGGGCATCTTCAGCTGGATGAGATCTCCCAGAGCCACATCCAACCTGACCTAGAATGTTTGCAGGAATGAGGCATCCACCACGTTGCTAGGCAATGTGTTCCAGGGTTTTACCACCCTCAGTTCCTAATATCGAATTTAAAGCAGCTCTCAGTTTAAAGCTATTCCCCCTTGACCTGTCACTACATGCCTTTGTAAAAAGTTTCTCTCCAGCTGTCGTGTAGGCCCCTGGAAGGTGCCATAAGGTCTCCCTGGACCCTTCTCTTCTGCAGGCTGAACAACCCCAATTCTCTCAGCCTGTCTTCATAGGAGGTGTGCTCCAGCCCTCAGATCATCTTTCTGGTCCTCCTCTGAACACACTCCAGCAGGTCCCTGGCCTTCTTATGTGTGGGACCAGAGAGCTGGATGCATCACTGCAGGTGGGGTCTCATCAGAGCAGAGAGGGGGAGAATCCTCTCCCTCGCCCTGCTGGCTATGGTTCCTGTCAGGCATACAATTGGCTTTTCTGGGTCATGTCCAGCCTCTCATCCACCAAACCTTCCTTAAACTTCGTGTTAAGTTCCTCCTTAAACTTCGTGTTCTCTCATACCTCCTTGGCAGACTTCAAGATCCTGGAAGTTTCTTCCCATCTGCCTTCTGCAGGTGGGATCTGACCTAGCTTTGATCATATGGTAAGTGAGAGAGGTGTTCAGGGCTTCTTTGGAAGTAGGCCCGTTGTTTCTCCTTTTGTTTAAAGCCTCTTTCTCTTCTTCCACAATGCAGCATTTCCATTCCCTATGATTTGGGATATTGTTTTTCCCAAGATATGTAAATTGCAATCATGTAGAGAGTTATCCTAAGGATAATGTAAGGAAAAATTTAGTTGTTTATTCACAGTCAGAGTTCACTGAGCAGAGTTTCTTCACCTTGAAAGACAGAACTCATGGAAACTAAAAATTCAGAGTTCACATTTCAAAGCTTTGTTTATATTGTATAATGCAAAGTAATTCTCTGTGGAAACAGATTTATTGATGCATTTTGCCCCAACTGTGTTTTGTCATATCCCAGGAAATACGTGTACATGTATAAAATAAAAACTTGGAGGAAGTACTTGATCTGTTTAAATTTCTTCTTGATGAGTATCGAGCAGTTAAGTGGAACCAGGGGCTTTTCACAGATGAAGTCAAGCTTAACAAAAAGATGAGTTCACTTGTCATTTCTTCAATGACCGCAGATAGTACTGAAGCAGAAAACACTATTTGCTTGGATTTTAGCAGTGTTTGGAAAAGCAAAGGTTTTGGTATGCCTCTTGCCCTTCTGCCCCTGTTGAGACTTGTAAAGCTCAGGTTTCTTTTCCTAGATATTCTCTCTGCCCAGCTGGGTATCCCTAATTTTATTAGAGACTTAAACAAATTTCTAGGTAAAAAAGCACATATTTTTGATGAAGCTACCTGGCAGTTGATTGTAACAGATACAAAAATAAACAACATTAAGTAAAGCCCTCCCAAATTATTTCAGTGCAACTGAATAAATCCTTACGTCACTTGCAGCAAGCAAGCAATGTGCCTGGCTTTGAGTTCCCACTATACTAATTTTGGGATCGTTGAATTTAACAACTTCTTGCTAGGTGGTGTGTGTTAAAGATGTCCTTTCAAGGAGATTGTTGTAATTGCTGTCTGCTCTGCTTTGAGCAGAGGAGGGGAAAAAAGTTTTATCACTATCCTAACAAGAGACCGGAATGTGAAGCAATCTTGGATTTTGTTACTGCAGCTGTGATGTGATAAGAATGCTGCCAGCAAACAGTTGCACATGTTTTAACACGTTGCTGCTTCTCATCTGGGAAGTGGTATTGTATCCTTGTTGGATGCTGCCGTTAAAAGGTGGCCAGCCTAAAGCAGCAGGGAGAAGATAGGCTCACTCAAACAGCCCTGCTGAGAGGCTGAAATCCTTAGAAACTTTGGATTAGTTGTGTTATCTGACGTCATGATTAAATTCCATAGAGAGAAAAGTGGATCTGGGCAAAACTTTTCATATCCAGTCTCACCATAAATGGGTGAGATGTAAATTCTGGTAGGGAAAGGAGACTGTAAAAGGGGAGGGGAATGGCATGGAGACCCTTCCTGGAAGTTGAGTAATGAGAGGGATGCTGGGAGAGGGGGACAAGTTCTTGGTTTTCCTCTAGGGGTATGTTTCAGTTCCATTATTCCCCTGCATAGCCAGTCTATTGGAGTAACCCCTCTCAACTTGGAAAGCCTTTCTCACCCTAATAAATTAATCAAAGGCTCAGTGTGTCATACTTAAATGCTAAAGAAAAGTTACGAATCAAAGATATACATTAGCTACACACCTTGGTCCTTCCTGCCAGGTGTCTGTGAAAATCCTATTGTTGGCTTTTATAGCCATAAAATTGTCTCAGCTCTGTCTCATCTCTGACCTGCTCATCCTTGACTTCAGAAGTTAGTTAAAACAACAAGGTCTGGGCTGAAATGTATTATTAGGTGCCCTCTGCCAGCCTCTCCTCCAAATTCTAGCTGTCTTTTAAATCTGTGGTGGAGTCTCATCAGGCTAAGGCAAAGCCATCACCTAGGAGACTGGCTTGGGTTGGAAGCTGTCTCTTAATATTTCCAAAAAAAGCAGTTAAGAGCTTGAGGCAGGACAGAAAACACAGTAGAATCAGAGACATGAAAACATTGTGCACATTTTTATCTCATGACAAGGACAGGTTGGTGACCTCCTCTGTTACAGAGGAAGCTTCCTGTGTTGGCTGCCAGGATGGTTTTCCCCTCTCAATTTTTAAACTGATGGTGATTCTGATGTCTGAAATCACTGCAATTCCAGGTACATTACCAAAACACTTTGTTAAAAGTCAACAGAATGTGTCATTTTGGGTACACAATCAAAAGGAAGAAAAATATCCGTGCATAATTGACAGTCTGTGCCATGCTCTGAAGTTAGCTATGAGCACAGTTAATAGAAAATAAATTAATTTATCTGAGCCTTAATTATCCCCATGCAATCTTTGTATACTCTTGTTAAAAATGTGTGCTGGCTTTAAGAGAAGGCAGGAGGACAACTTCAGTGTCTTCTCTTTCATGTGTATTTAGTATGGTTCCTTCAATGCTGCTTTTTAAGTTCCTCTTCTTGCAGCTAGAAAGTCTCGCCTGTTACCTGATGCGCATAAGAACTGAGCAACTCCACTTCTGTGTGTGTAACACATGAACACGAGAGCAAAGCAGGCTGTTTGGTTTCATTTTATTTTTTATCATCAGTTCATGAGGTGGTGCTGGTCTGGGGGGAGCTACATGTGCTGTCCAGCTGGGGAACTGGACCTGCTTGCACGGGGTGGCCTCTGAGCCCGAGAGGTGTCCCGTGTCCCTGGCTGCAGAAGCAGTGCTGTCACATCATTGACGATCATTGTGCAGCTGGGGAGGGACACAACTGCCTCACTAAACGATGGCTGGCATGTCTCATGTCACAGGAGAAGGTCAAGGGGGAGTGTGACAGTACCCTGCCTCTTCCCTGCATCTCGAGTGCAAGGAGGTGGCTGAGGATGTGCCCTGGGCTGGGATGCTGCTCTGGCTGCCCCTGGGCTGGATGTCTGCTGTTCAGTGGCAGCTCATCAGCATCCTATTTATGGCAGGCTCATAGCGACTTAGCTTGTTTTCTTTTTGCAGGCTGGTTCTTCACACACTTAGTGAGCAGGAAGGAGTTAGTCTAAGCAAAAATTTCTGTAGAGCTGTTGCAGAACTGTTTGGTTGCCAGTGGCAAAATGCCCGCTCCTAGTGGCACTGCCAGCAGAGCTCTGCCACCAGCAAGTTTTGCTATGGGGGCAAATACACTTTGTCTCGATGCTTCCTGGTCCCAAGAAGAGAAGTTGCACTGGAATTCCAGTAATACACTGTCAAAGCCATTGGCCTTGATCTTTAAACTGATATTTCTAAGCACCTGAAACCTACCCACGGGGGTAGCAGGCTGACTTCTCATGGTTTTCTGCTGAGGCTCTATTTTTTTTTTTCCCCCTCTAGCATGGTTCTGTATGGATCAAATACCAAAAGATAGTTCGAAGTATAAACATAGGAAAAAATATGGCTAGAGAAGAAATACAGAACTTATGGAAGCCATATGATTTGTTTGGAGGTGGTCCACTATGCCAACTATGAAGTTTAATGAATATTGCATTTTGCTTTGTTCATAAGAGCAGAATGAGTGTAAGTCACCTACCACTTTTCCTTGTATCCGAGACAAATCCACACATTTTGAGATCATAATCATTATAAATGTTCAGTAGGCAGTGTCCCATCCCACTCCCTTTTTACTGTAAAATAAAAAGCTCTTTAGATTGCACCTACTATTATTTTGAAATAGTTTAACTTGATTTATTTCACTCCAATAGAAAACTGCTTATAATAAAGTTTTATGTTTTAGCTAAAGGGATTAATGAAGATTTCAAGCCTGGTTTGTCAGTGAGTGACTTGCATACCAAGTCAGAATTGTAGAACAATAGGGTTATTTAAACAGGAAAAGATGTGATCCTGATTTTCTTGTAGCTATACTGACTAAAGCTTGCCTACATGCAAAATATTACATAGCTCTCTATTTTTTTGCACTGACATATTATTTCTAGCATTGCGTGATTATATAAACACATATATTGAATAGAGATTCTGTTTTAAAACATTTGGTTTATGAAGGTACCACAAATGACTTTTGATGGTGTAATCCTCTTTAAAATAGTTCCCATTGAAGACAACTATTAATAGTCCATGACATCAGGGGCATCACACTTGCAGCTTCAGATGATATATGTATACACCCTGTGCAAAACCCCTTCCTGTTTTGTTTTCAGCATTAGTTATGTTACTCATTAGTATCCATTTTTGTTGTGAAACTGTCTCTCTTACAGCTACAAATACTTTCTTTTTCCACAGGGAAATGGATTATTTGCATGTACAAAAGTAAGATGGATAAAGACTCATTTTTTTAGTTAGGCTCTGGTTTTAGAAAGCTTGTTACAAAACCTGTTTTTATGTTACACCTATGGATAGCAATTGTTTTTCAGGATATTTGTTTTTTGTTAGTTGAAAACTGTGAAACAGGGTAGTGAAAATTTCTTTTTTTTCCCTCACAAGCTAGTCGTATTTCTTTATGTAGAATTACAATGAAACTGTTAGTTATACACTAACTCAGTGTTTTCACTTGCTGTTAATGGTTTTGTTTGTGGGATGTGAGCGATCTTTTCAGTGGTCATGCTATTACTTTTTTACCCATCTATGTCAAAAATTAATTAGTAATTTCAGTGAATGCAGAGTGGCTTAGTCATTTCTGAAGTATTTCAAGTCGCTGCAAGGATGACACAGCAATGTTAGTAATTAACTATTGCCAGCCTTTATTTTTATTCTGGCTAGTAACTCAACTAAAAGTTTCCAGTGATACTGCATTTTGAAATCTCAAAGGCTCAGCCATTCCCCCAGCCTGGAGGTATAAAAGCATCAGTTAAGAGTGTCCAAAAGATTAATTAGACTGTCTCAGTTTTGTGCTTTACATCACTGCTACCCAAGAAGAAAGCAAATGGGGAGAACTTAGCTTGTACCTTGTCTGGTATTGTGCGGCAGTCTGAACTTTTGTTTTTTTATTTGTTGGCTCAAAAAGGAAACCAATCAATCTGGGTTAAGAGATTCAGGGATTTGAGCTGGGTAGCAATTTTAGCATGACTCATAACACTTCACAAAATTAGCTTGCCAAGAAGATGTGCTTCTGTGAAACTGTGAAGTACCTGGGCTCGAGGTATAGCTGGAAGAGAAATCATTTTGACAGAAGAGCTCCTAACAGTCCAGCTCACGTCTTTTGGTGATGGCAATTGAAAGAAGCATCAGTATTGATCATCTCAAGTCCTTATAGCCTGAGCTCCTGCACAGTGCCACATCACCTTCAGCTCCTCTTTGCTGCCGAGATCCCGGATAAGCACAGAAGGAGGGGGAAATACAGAAGAGAAGATGGAAGCAGGGGCGTAGCCAGCTGTCCACACAGCATCAGTAAGTGATTGTCCGGCGTGTTAATCCAGGCCCCACAGTTTAGGATTTGATACTCAAGAAGTGAAGTGCTTGGAACAAGCATATCTCAACACTTCCAGTTAATTAAATGTCTTGAGAAACATTCATAATTTTTCTCACCAATTTTGTGATGTCTAAGGGAAAATAATTTTGTTGTAAGCAGTTTTGCACGTTTGTGCAATCACATTATAACTTGCATGGAGACTTATAGTAGGAAATGGGATAAAAATATGATGGGATGCTTGTAGCTGAAGTTTCCAGGATTTGTGTGCATTTTAATGGACTAAATCTAGTTTTCATAGTTTAAAAGAACAGCCCCCCCCCAGATACAAGCTGGCCTCATCATTCATCAGAAGGGAAGATGACTAATCTTTGTTGCAGTTCGGTCTCTTCACTGGTGGAGGCTACTTCAGTGAAGCTTGTTTTTGTTCTGTTGTGCCAGCAAGGAGTAAGCACCAAACCAGATGTTATTTTTTCTACTCTGCTACTGGCAGCTGCTCTGCTCTGCTTCTGAACTTACTGCCCTGCCATCTTCCCTACACCTGCATGAATGACTTGATTTCCTTCATCCTCCCTCTCTCACCACTCTCCTTGAGATAATTGCCTTTTGCTGTTCAAGAGCTGTGGTGCTGAGCACAGGGGCTGAGAACAGGAAGAGTTTTCTTGCTGAGCTTCATCTGTGGTCTAACAAGTACTTGTGTGATGGAGGCAGGGTAGCAAAGGGAACAGCTGCAGGAAGAAAATAGAGGAGCTGCAACAGAGAGGAGGTAGTGAAGAGAGTAGTGATAGAGGCTCAAGCTATTTCATACTAGAACAGAACATGGAGGATAAAAATCCAACCACTGAAGGAGAATCCTTTTCTACTCATAAAGTAGAAAGAATTACAAAGAATTTCACATTTTCACTACTGCTCTAGAGCCTAAAAAAAAAATTGCTCTGAGCCCTAAGTATTTCTTGAGTCCTGTCTAGGACTGGCCACTGCTGAGAATATATACGTCTGCTTCTGCTGGGAAATGCTCTGCTAGCTCAAGTGGCAGTATACGTGACATGGCTCTAGTTTGCCTAATCCTGTTGTAACCCTATTGATGAACACCATAGGGATCAACAATATTCCACATGTTGGAACAGCTATATTTTTTGTGGTGATTATTCCCTCCCTCCCTCTCTCCCTCCCTAAATATATACAAATAATATATAAATATTAAAAAGTGTATATAAAATTATATAAATTATATATATTATATAAATATATTTAAAATTATATATATCACACCCAGTGTTACATAGATAAATTCTAAGTTCGTACTTATTCTGAGAGGAAAAGAGTATGTGACAGTAATTCAAGCAAAGCTGTAATATAAAGGAGTAATTCAGCAAGGAGGCTGAATTAAAGTTGCACAAGCTTACTGCCTTTTCCTTAAAATTAATCTATCCAGTATAATTGTCTGAAAATAACTAAAAGCTCAGCTGTGAGCTTTTATACACCCCGGAAGAAATGCCTATATATAATTTTTCACAGGAAAGTACTGAAGGCAAAATGCCAGCAATGATTGCATGAAGTACAAAGTAAACTTATTTCATCATAAGGAGAAAAATTATAGATTAACATCTATACTTCCTTCTGTTTTTCTGCACCCCCTGCACTCTGATATATCTATATTTCTTATCTGTGGGTGTGGTGCATTTCCTACAGCAGGAAAAGTTCTTGAGGGTTTGGTGTCATGTGGCACAATTAAATATCCTCCTGCTACTTGGCTGCTGTGAATCACACCCCTAAGTCTGGAATACGGAACTGCAGGATTCCCAACCCCTCTTGCACGCAGGGACAACTTAAAGAGTGAAATTTTAGTATTAACAGAATAAGATGAGCACCATCATCGTTAAACACTCAGTTCTGAAATTACACTGGTACTTTACTTGTGAGTTTAGATTTTTTGCTCCCTTCCCCTGCAACGTGAAGAAAACACTTTTTTTTTTTTTTTTTTAAGATGACATTTTCCACAAGCAGAAGCCAGCAAGGTTTCAGACATCAGCTGCTATGCAAACTGCTCTCCCAAAACAGGTTAATTTGGGAGGGCTTTTATGAGTGTAGCATCTACTGCCTTGCTGCTTTCAGTTCTACCTTGTCAGGGCTCAGAGGGGAGTTGTGGTTAAAAGCTGCATAGATACCCAAATCAGAACGTAAGGGTGTGCACTGGCTGGGAGCTGACAAGGTTTAAGGAATCACCTGCAGCTGAATTGAGTCTCGGATGGGAAGTAGGAAGTGCTGTACTCACGCTTCCTGTATAAATAAATGCAGCTTTCCCACAGCTGCTGCATGCAAGCTGCGACGTGCTTTTAAGATATAATGGCAGCGTGCACTTAATAGCAGGCAGGGGATGGTTTCTCGGAGTGGCACAGGGGCTGGGAGACGAGTCCTGCTGCAGCCCTTAAAAGTGTACAGCTGTCAGATGCCCGGAGAAGAGGAAGGAAGGGCGTGTGAGAGCAATCTGCTCCGCGCCTCACTGCGAGCGTCAGGGGTCTGTGCCATCGTGGTGCTCGGGAGCGCCGGAGTCTGAGCGCAGCTCCTGGAAAGTCACACCGCTGGCAGTGAGTGCTACTCTCCTTTCAAGGTATGTCGGAATATAGCTTTCTGTCTGTTTTTTTCTTGAGAGCAAAGGATAGCCTGAAAGAACAGAAAGCCAGCATTTGCTTCTAATGGAAGAAAGTAGAAAAGGCTTTTTTTTTTTTTTTCTTTTTTTTTTCCCCCCCCCCCCCGAGGTAAGGACTAACATTATTAAATAGCTAAAATAAATGTTATTTGTGGTTTGGCTAAAATCAAACTATGTGGTGCTTAGAGCTGAAGCAAAAGGAAACCTTGGTGTCCTGACTGTTAAAGGCTGAAAATAAATAGACATCAAGTACTTCCCAAAAGGGTGAAATGACTTTTGTCAGTGTAACTTTTAAAGAAATATCTGTGTGAAGTGTTTAAAAATGCTGCAGTATTAGGCTATATCTGCGTGGAAGGCAATTGCTGAAATGGCATACTGTCAGTATGATTTAGTTTAAATAGAAGAACTTCTTTCATACTGAAAAAATACCTGATTAAGCTGAAGAAAGCCTGAGTTTAAAATGCTGAGATTTCGTCCTGGTTTAAAGGCATGTCTTCTGCCACAGTCTCATGCAGCTGGTACCAGGAAGGAAAAAATATGTTCATTGGTATTGCAAGTGTTAACTTCTAATCCGTGTTAATGTACACTTCTGATCTGCTCAAGGTTTAGGGTTATGTGGTTTATGTAAGCACATACAAAATACACCATACTTTTGTTTTCTAGTTTGCATTTAAAATTTTTTTGACACTAAGAATAGACAACTGCATTTACTGGAATGTTTGCACTGCTTTCTCATCATAAGGCTTTCTCAGTGCAAAGCAGCTTTAGCAATGAAGATGTTTCAGTCTAGTTTATTTTAAAGCTCTGTATTTTCTGTAATACAAAAGCACTCTTCTTCCTAATTGTATACAGCAATATCAAATGTCTTCCTTCAGAGAGCACTGTAAGTTGTAAAATATTTAAAATTACCATAGTAAAGAAAGCATTGCAGGGTGACTTCCAATCCTCTTGGTAAATAGACACTGAATGCTTTTAAGAAGTAAATTATAGCAGAGATACAGGTCATGACTGAAATATCCCCATGCAGCTTTCCAACTGCCTGTGAGCAGGCAGAGCAATCTGATATGTTTGGCTGCCCTCAGCCTGAAGGGCAAGTGGTCTCATTAAGGGCAGGCACTGGGTTTGGGATTCCAATATTTACGGAAACAGAAGTTTCAAAATCCTGTCCTTAAATATTTTTCAAAACAAACACAATTGTCGTGATTCTTGTCCTGTATAGAACTTGTCTGTGCCTGAATGTGAGTGGGTGTTTGGGTCGTTGCTTCAACATGAAAGTGGCTGAAACCCTTCTGTCAATAAACACAAGCTATTTTGGAGAAAGTACCACATTGATAAGGGCATGGCTGCAGTTATACTGCTCAAAGTAACACTTTAGATTATGGATTGAGAAGTGTGTGTTTGCGGAGTCTCTAAAGCTGTAGTGAAGTGGGAGGTATTCTTTCAAAACAAACCAGAGCTACTCCAGAGCCAAGCCAGTATGATGAGAATCAGACTCCTTTTCTCCCATGCATTTTGCTGTCTGATGGGGGTATTTCACACCAAGTCCTGTCTGCTCACACAGGGACACAGAAACCTCCCCAGGCTTCATGTGGAACTAGCATTTGGCAGCCTGGTAAAGTTTCTGTTCCCCATGGTGAAGTATATTCTGCATGCACCTCACTGGTGGTCATGGGCTTCTTTCCCGCAGATGTGACATTTGGTGATTTTGTTTGTGTGATAGTATGCTTTGGGGCAGAAGTTAGCAATATAAATAGCAAACAATATGGAGTTTTTCTCTCTAGCTAGGTTCTTGGATTGCACTCTGTTCTCTAAATGCTTCATAAGCTTTGTAGAAATAAATAGTGTAGAAGTGGTTGTGTGGCCTTTCCCTTCTGGTGGAGGAAGGTGTGTACTTGTCCATATCATTATTGTAAATTAAAAATGCAACTGTGAGAAGCAGCAAGTCACTCCGTAGGGAAACAAGCAGTGCTAATGCTTAACCTGGTTTGCAGCTCGTTAGTATGCCTCTGATAATATCTGTGGTGTGAGCCTGAGCCCTGTGCCTGCGGTTCACCCTGTCCAGACCTTTCAGTGACTTTCAGTGGTGAGACCCAGTGGAGTGTGTTGCTTTGATGTAGCTCGAAAGAACTGCTATAGACTTGCTGTCCCTCTTCTTGAGTGGGGAGTTTTCTTGAATGTGTCTGAAACTTCACAGTGCCTATAGGTTGTACATATCAGATCCATAAATATCTCCTGGGCTAGTCATACTGTGATATCTGAGACCATAATTACAGCTCTGGGCCCATGGATATCTCAGGCACACATGAAAAAAATACTGTGGCAAGCTGCCAGTGTCACTGTGAACTGAGTCCATCAGACCTCCTTGCATATCCTGAAGTAGACATTGCCTTCAGCTTCGTGAGGCTGATTCTGGAGCTGTGCTTTTCCTCTGGGTGCTTGCCCCCAGGTGGGTACAGTTCCCTCCTCTTCTTCTGGTTTCTCCATGCCAAAGCAGAGCCCAGTATAATGCACTTCACAAATTCTCTTCTTTGCCCTTGGGAAACATTGAACAAAACACAAAAGAACAGATCCAAAGGGAGAGACAGCAATGATATTAAGCTCAGCCTCTAGCATTCCGTATTTCTGCTGAAGCACAGCTGAGCTCCAGTGCTAGACTATGAGCCTTCTCACTTGACAGAAGCACAGGTCTGAGGGCCATCGAACACTGCAAATTTACCTAGTCTTGGACAAACATTTACAGAGATGCTTGTGCCAAATAACTTTGTGCTGATCAGTAAGAAAATAGTGTTCAGTAATCGTTCTGTGTTTCTTCTAAATGGTTTTGGCTCAGTGGGAACTGAGTGGGCTTTACATTCATAAAGTAGGTCACTGCTAGGAGATACTAAAA
>VZTI01002430.1:437843-535797 GCA_013397865.1 Struthidea cinerea | reverse complement strand
AAAGAAAAGAAAAAAGAGAGTTAGTATCTCAAATTACAAAGGTCCTCATCCTTCCCTTCCTGCTGAAGTAGGACTTTTCCAAATTGTAGTCTTCCAGGAGGAACAGAGGTGCCAAGTAGAAATTTCTAGACATGAGAGCATAACTAGGTTAACTGCATTGCAAACACACTGTCAAATAAAAAAAGTAGCTATGTAAAACACCACTCTGTTTTTGGAGTTTCCTAGATCTCTTCATATGTGTTGATACTTGTGCACAATGACATATGTGTTCCCCATTTCTGGTTTCTTTTATTCTATTATAATAATGAAGAAATGTCATGAGTTGCCCAAGATCTGGGGGCTTTTTTGTGTATTTTTAGGGGAATCTGCTCAGCCCACAAGAGAAAACCCATAATACGTAGTTAGAAAGGTCACCTTCTTCTTTGAGTGTCCTTGGTTCCTGCAAGTACAGTTCCAGCTTTGGCGGAGTTTGGACTAACTCAGATATGAGACCTACAAGCTTCCTTGCTCCTTGTGTTTCTGAGTAAGTCAATATCTCTGAAGTCCTAAAGCCAGCCAGCACCGGGCACAGCGATTTGGGACACGTGAATCTGGCTTCATGCACACTAGAACAAATCCCCTGCATGGAGTTTCTTCCTTTGTACTTACTGAGCTTGTTGTAGACACAGCCATCACGGGTACTTGTTATACATGCTTTTTGTTGCAAGGAGAGACAAGGGATCATAGAATCATGGAACAGTTTGGATTGGAAGGGACCTTAGAGATCACCTAGTTCCAGCCTACCTGCCCTGGGCAGGGACACCTTCCACTAGACCAGGTTGTTCATAGCCCTATCCAACCTGGCTTTCCACAGCTTCTCTAGGAGATCTGTTCCAGTGCCTCACTACCCCTCTGAGGAAAGAATTTATTCCTAGCACCTAATGTAAGTCTCCCCTCTTCTAGTTTAGAGCTGTTCCCCTTGTTCTATCACTATCTGCCTGTGTAAAAATTACTTTCCTTTTTTTTATAGACTCCCTTTAGGTCCTGGAATGCCACACTGATGTGTTCCTGGAGCCTTCTGCTCTTCACATGGAAAAATCCCAGCTCTCTCAGCTTGTCTTTGGAGGAGAGTTGTTCCAACCCTCTGATCATCTTTGTGGCCCTTTTCTAGACCTGCTCAAACAGGTCCATGTGCTTCCTGTGCTGAGGACCCCAGGGCTGGATTCAGAACTCCAGGTGGGGTCTCATAAGAGCAGAGTAGAGGGGCAGAACCCCCTCCCTTGATCTGCTGCCCACTTTGCTTTAGATGCAGCCCAGGGTGTGGTTGGCATTCTGGACTGCAAGCACTGATGCTGTTGGCTCATGTCTAGGTTTTCATCCACAAGAACCCTCAAGTCCCTCTTGGCAGGGCTGCTGTCAATGAATTCTTCTCACATTCTGTACCCATGTCTGGGATTGCTCTGACCCAGGTGCAGCACTTCGCACTTGGACTTGTTGAACCATTTAGTTCTTATGGACCTACTTCTCTAGTTTGTCCAGATGCTGGTTAGGAGACAGAATACAGAATCACTTTTTATTAGAAGGAGAAAATTACCATTTTACTGTCATGCTCATGCCTCTGCCCTTTAATTGAGACTGTCAGTATTTGTGTCTGTTGCAAGCTTTTCTGCCTTTTGCTTTGTTGTAAAAATGAGGAGAGGACGGAAAGTATAAGACATGAGTCATTACTCAAGGAGTGGACGTTGTCTGGGTATCTGACAGAAGCTTTGATGATATTCATGTTTGGTTATACAAACTGTTGTATTTTCAGATAGACAGGAATGAAACTTGCAGATCTGAAAACATTTATTTGCTCTATATATTTGCAAAAAGGAAAAATCATTGGAACAAAAGAGCTGTGTCTGTTTCAGGGACTGGCAGGATTCCTTTGAGGCTACCTCTGCTTGCACTTTTATGTACTGAATGTTGCTGTGGCATAGGGGAGAATTCTTTGCACATGGGAGAATTCTTTGCACATGTATATATAGCTGCAAATAATTCAAAATTGCACGCTCTAAACCCCTATGTACATAGAAGGAAAAACACATTTCATGACAACTAGTATCCAGGCTAATCATTTGCATGCAAAGAAAATTCCAGAATTAAGTAGAAGCAGTGACATGCAGGCTGGCACTGGTTTTGTCTGAGCAGTAGATGGGAGAGTTCATGTGTTCTGCCTGTGATTAATTTTTGAAGCATTCTGATGGAGGTGGGGAGATGATGAAGGAAAAAAAGCCAGTCTTACTCCCCCTCCTTCAAAGAAAAAAGAAGGTTACAAAGCTGTAGTTGTTGGGGAAATCGAGCTGATCCTGTGGGCTGCTTACCATTGCACTCACTGGAACATTTCTCACAGCAGCGGACACTCTGCCAACCGCTGATCCTGGAACTCTTCCCCATGGGGTTTACCCATTTTAGGGCTAAGATAACATCCACGGGGGCAGCAATAACTTGCTTGCTGAAGTTTTGCACAACGGAGAAGATGTAATCTTGCACCCTCTTGACCTCTCCACACTGATGGTTTCAGTGGTGGGGATTCTTCATCACAGTCTCCACAGAGCATTTGTGGGAAAGGCAATCGTGCCCTTTGCCTGGAGTGAAGTGGAAGCCACATACATGTACTTAATTTAGACAATATTACTATAAGGACATGTATTTTTTGGATTGGTCAATGTTTTTGTTGCAAATACCCAAGCAGTGTGCATGGCTTGACCAATTTCAATCCCCTTGTTAACTTTGCGTACCACATTTTGGGAGGATGGACCAACAAATTAAGGAAACATACACTTGTGAAGAGTAGAGAAAAAGTCAAGAGTTTTTGTCTTTTCCCAAATTCTGCAGCAATGAGGACAAAATGCCTATTTTGCCTATGGGCATTAGCTGTCATGGTCATAATTAAAAGACCAGCTAGCAGAAAGGTGTCTAGAAAGGTTTCTGTAAAACTGTCATCTTATAATAAGTCTATGAGTTCTTTCAGTGCTCTGTTCTACATACTCATTCTTCTGAGAGTTCGGGGGGTGGGGCAGCTTCTTTCAAAGATAAGCTCCCTTATCTGCTTATCTTTGCACACATAATGCACAGGTCCATTGAAAACCACTCCATTGGAAACGCTCCCATTGGCAGTACTTTGACTTCATGGCTAAAATCATGTAGAGACTAGCCAGTTGTTACCAGATGCTGAGGCACTTGAGGCTGAAATCTCGCTGTTCCCCCTTGGAATTATTTCTGTAATGAAGGTTGAAATTTGGAATTGAAGTGAGGGAATGATGAATGCAAACCTCTGACTGCGTTTGATGGACACTTCTGGTTTATTACATGTCTTACACTAACATCTGGATTTCTAAGTGGTTGCATTGAGCGCCTGAGAAACTGTGTTCCCTGTGCTCGGCACAGTACAGGCAAAAATCTTCTTGTGAATGCTTGGAGCCTGAAACAGAGACAGAAGGGGGATGTGGAAAATGGGGTGGGAGAGGGCAGGGCAGAGTGAGACAACATTGTGTTGTGTGATAGACAGTGTCATCAGTCAAACAGCTTTTTTACTCAAGTTTAAGAAAATGTTGTATTTGTCTTGCACTGCTAATAAAGTGCAGAGCAAAACAGATCACATCTGTCAAAAGTGTTTATTTTTAAAAGTGGGAATATACAGTTGTTTTAAAAATACATGGCTGTTTAAGTTAGTAAAGAGTGTAAGACGAATATTAGTTGAAGGTATTTTTGCTATTGCAGCATAGTTTGCAACTTCAGTTCAGTAGCATGTACGTGAGGCCTATCAGAGGTTAGAGGTGCCCCAAATTCAAAGCCTGGGCACGTGTCCTCCTCCATGCTAGAGCAGTAGGCAATATGGAAGGAATTGCCTGCAGCAGAATTCCTCCCAGGATCTCTCTCCCAGCATGCTGGGCTCTTACCTTTTCCCATGCGTGGGCTGGGAAAGAGGGAGATGAAACGTGAACATTGAGAATACAAACAGAGAGATGCTGTGTCAGGGGACTGTTACTGGAGTTTACTTCTCTTTTTTACCTCTGCAGATGTGGCCAGAGCTGGAACTTGTCCTTTCCTCATCTCCAGTTGTCTTTGGAAGGGCTCATTGAGGAGCTGGCAGAGGAATCGTTTAGGGATGCACTCCGACTAGTTTAATTACCAGTCATGCAGCAGCAGTAGTTACTTCAGTAAATGCATTTAATTTCAAAACAGTCTCATGTCTGGGTTCAAACCTCTGCTATTGTTTCTTGCCAAATTTCAGCATAGTCAGTAGCTATTCATGTTGTTTTCTTAATGGCAAAGGCTTACGTTAGAGATAGTGACTTCCCCGAGGTCTAATCCTCAGGTTTGACTCCCAGTCTTTGATTCACTGACTGTCCTGGTAGCTAAGACTTGAAAGTTACCACTGGGTAAGGTTTGTAAGTCATTGAGATATATTTGGGTCAAGGGCAGTTTTCAATGTTTTAATTGTTTTATTTTGGTTACTTTGAATAACATAGTTATTCTGTAATAGTGAGCAGTGTATTTGACTGTAAGATTAGACAGGGGCAGATTAAAATATTATATGTATTAGTATTGTTCACTGAGCAGTCACACAAAAATTGTTATAAAAGGAAAATCAACTTATTCTGCGATTTCTGTTGATGTAAATCTAAAATAGTTAAAAGTGCTTTTCAATGCTTGCAGTGAAAAAAGTCTGCAGGACCATATTCTTGCAAGTTTGTGCTTTCTGTGGCTTGACAGAACGAAATGACAGAGGTGTTAAAGGTATTATCTTATTGCAAGCACTGAAGAAAAAATCCTCAGATTCCCCCTTCTAAAAATAAACACATGGTAATTTTGTTTTTCAATAGATGCCTTTCAGTACATATTGCAGAATTCAGTGGAGGATCACAGTGGAGGTTTCATGGTTTCTGTCAGCTGAGTTGTTCCCTGCCTTCTGGCAAACTTTGCATGCTTCTCTTGATGCCATGAAGTTTCTTGCTGGCCCTTTGGAGACCTGGCTTTGTGTCACGTCTCCATTTGCCTTGACCTGCTTGCCTTGCAGTCAGGACGCTGCTTGCTCCAGACACAGCTTTGGCAGTCTCCAGCCAGGGGACCACGAGAGCCCAATTAGTTTCTTGTTAGAAGAAGAGTGCAAACTATGAACCATCACATGAAGCTGGTCCCTCTGTTTTCCCCTGCTTTTCCATTGTTTTCCACTGCTTTCACTTTAACAATGTGTTATTTACATTGTGTTGTTTACAAATATCTCCTAAAAATCCTTGATGTTAGAACAGGCCAGTGTTGCAAATGTCTTCTGAACACACCCTATCTAAACCATAAACATTCCAGCTCAGGGATTTAGCATATCCCAAGGTTTTGTTATCCGATTAACAAAAATAAACATTTTTTCTGTGTCAAAGGCAAATTGTTATATCTGACTTCCTATTCCTGTTTCAGCAGACAGCTAGCCAAGTTATCAACCCGTTTGACCTCTCAAAAGCTCAATTCCTTTTACTTAGTGAATACCACAGTTACCATAAGCTGACACGTGGTCAGAGAGGAAGATCTATCATTTGTCTTTTTGAAGAATGTGCTTTTATTTAATAGTGGTATGTTACCTCTTGTCAGCAGGATGTTAAAACTAAAGTGCACCAAACTAGTTTGGGTGGAAATTCCTTGTAGCTTAGCATTAGCATAGGTTGCACAGTGTCATTAAGAACAGAGGATGTTATTTAGAAAAACTTTAGATTTTAATCTTAGACCTGGTAACCAGTACTTGGAATTCCACTTGGTATAATTTTGTTGTTTGAATATGTTTTGGAAATATTTGGAAATGTTTGATGCCAAAACATTCTAGTTCTCTTGTCTGACTGCACTTTGTTTCACTGCATTTTGTGCTGATCAGCTTTGCTGAGCTCAGTGACCAGGATGAACGTAAAACCTTAGGAGAATCCTGCTGTTGACCTCCTGCAGGACCGGATGTGTCACCATAAGCCTATGCCTGGGGCCAGCACCATCCCACTGCTCAGGCACAGTAAGCTTGATACATCTGGGTCGCCCCAAGACTGAAGCCCATAGGTCTGCCCAGGACTCACATCCAGTAGATCTGGTGCAGGAAGCTGAGTCTTTCCAGCCTGCTGGTGTTGATAGAGCTGTGTCCTGAACTTTGATATATCCTAGTTTCAAGCACAGAACTGAGTTGAAGTGGTGGCTTCTGTGATATGGTCTGACCTCATCCCATGTAGAATGGCTTGCTCCCATCCTCATGGATTCAAATGAGTATTGTGTGGCTCCTGTCAGCATTGAAAGGAGTTGAATACCATGTTTTGATTATGCATTTCAGTTAGTAACACGCTGAGTTATTTCTCTTTTAGTTTACATGTTTTTGTCTTTAAGTGATCCAAAAGTGCCTTTCATAGCTCCCTTCAGCTGGGAGTAGCAGCATTCATTTCACCTTTAGCTCCTAGATTCCCTGTTCTTGGACTCCCCTGCTTTTTAAGAGTGGAAGGGGGAAAAACCCACTTTTTTACCTCTTGCTTGTTCTCAGGCAGTATTGCAAGGAAATACATAAAGGATTCCCGCAATTGCAGAGTCACATCTGTTTCAGACCAAAAAAAAAAAAAAGGTTTGCTATATTCAGTTAATATCCATGGTCTTCTTGCAAAAAAAACCCACCTTCCCGAGGACATATTGACATAGGGTCAGAAGAAGTTATTGAGAAGAATTGGTGTTCTCAATTCTCAAAGTTACTCATACCTCACAGTATTACAGTCCAGTCCAGAAGTTACCTGACAAGTATATCTCAAAGACTTGTGGAGACTGATATGTGTGTGAACTAGTGGTGTTTTGGTTTATTAGAATGTTTTGGAATGATTGGGTGCATGTGATATTTGGGAAGCTGTTTAATGTGTATTTTAAGCATCCTAAAGTACTAGTATAAAAATTCCTGGCAGAAATCTGGATGATATTCTGAATTGCTATGGTCAGTCCCTTAATATTTTTTTTTTTTTTTTTGCAAGAAGCTTTTCCCTCACTGCATTCCTTTAAAAGTATTTGATATATTTATTTTTTGGTTGCTAGCATGATATGAAAATACTCCATATAGCTACTGCTTCTTGAACAGCAGGTCAAGGTTTTGGGTGTTTTTCCCAGGCATTCCAATGAAAACAAGTGAGAGAAATTGCCTTCGGTGTGTTCTCATGTACCGGACAGCAGATTTATTTAGGCTGCTTGTTCTTTAAACAAGTTTTCTGACAATAAAAATTTTACAGTGCAGAAAGCTGTCATGAAATATTATACATCTGACTTTCCTTAAGCCTTGCTCAAAGAGAACACATATGGAAATGCTTTTATTCTCTCTAATGCTTCAGCTTGGTAGCATATTATGGTAATCCAGAAATGGGTTCTCCATGTAATCAAGTGCTTTCTGTTTTAAGGCTCAGATGTAATACAGTAATTCTGAATATATTAAAAATGTATTTAAAATGAGACCTTCTATTTGTGGATCTGGTTGCTTTTTTTGAGACCGTGATTTCAGAAAATCTAAGTACTTGTTTAACTTCTTAATAATCTCATTGCAATAAAGCAGAACATTCAGGCTTTGATACTCAGGAGCACTTACACATATGATTAAATTTCGTTCTTGAAGAGGAAGGCTTTTTAAAATTGGGGCTTTAATCATATGTTTTGCAGCCTAACTGAATCCCTGCCTGATAAGTAATGCTGTATGGACTGGATAGGTAGCTCCATGTAGGCAGTGCATATCGTAAGGAGAAATTAACACACCGTGGGTTAGTGGTCTGTCTGTGAGACCACAGACGCTCCAGTGCGCTTGGTTTGGACTAATTCTCTGAGCAGAGCTGCTGAGTTTAAAAAAGCTGTCTTAGAAATGAATTTTGAATGACATTATCTTGAGAGAGTTGGGACAGCTAAGGACTTGTAACCCAAACTGGTAATGATGGTGTTTTGCTGAAATTGATAGGAATGTAGATTTCTGACAGCTGTCTTCACATGTCCTAATTTCATAGCTCCGTTTATATCTTGTAATTTGACCCCATTATCTTAGTACCACTTTGTTATATTTTTAAAATCTTTCTGTAATTGCTCTTTTTCCCCAAGGGCCTGATTTTTAGTGTTGGTTTTGAACACTCATATTTTTCAGGTAGTTTTCTTTTTCTATTTTAATTTTTAAGGAGGGAACCTTAGTTACAGGAAACAGCAGAATCATGAGTGAACAATGTCAAACCAGGTTTTTGTATGGCACTGAAGTAATTTCATAATGGGTGGAGTACTTGAAATATCTCTGGGGTGTGAGAAAGAATTACTTGCAGTGCTTGCAAATGTTTCTCCAAGAAAGTTTAGGAAATACCTGGTACACTAAATAGGAGTGTAGCACACCTGCTGTGAGTTTGTTTTGATACTAAATGTGGGGTTTTTTTGGTTTTTTTTTTTTTTTTTTTTTTTTTTTGGAAAAGGGGGAAGTGCTGTGCTAGGTGTTAGACCCATGTGTATCCTTATACCTCTTTTCAATCTCACCATGTGTATTCAAGTCCACATACCTGGGTGCTGGTTTATTGCAAGCTTGGGGGTGTACTGGGGCAGAGGGGCCTCTCAGGTCTCACCCTGCCCACAGGATGGACATGCCAGCCCACAGGGGAAAACACATTAAGGACCCTTTTCATTCCATTAATGTTTCCTGGAGCAGCGTGTCTTGTGTTTGTGCGTTTCTTGGCTTCCTTTTAACTCTAATTGCAGGTAAAAACATAGAGCTTGACTAACTTCAGCAGAATTGTTTCACACAACTTGAAGTAGCTTCTCCAAGAGGTGTGTTGTTGCAGTTGGATGCCACATGTGAAAAATGAAAGGATAACTTGTGGTGCGGAACATACTCCATTCATTCTCCTCCAGCTTCAGTGCAGGAGGCTTTAATGATTCTGTGATATTTCTAAGTGGTGAAAGTCACATTCAGACACATCTTTTTTTAGCTAAATACAGGGAGTCTGTTGCAGGCACACTGACAATGTCCTTCCGATGTTGCAGGTCAGGAGACTGCCTGGCTTGTTTGCTCTATCCCATACACAGAGTAACTTCTGTTCTTTGGTAGTAGTCATGGTTTGAGGCAGCTGGGCAGACTCAAGTGAGCCTTTGTGTGACTATAACAAGGATGTTACCTTAAAATTTGTGCTCTACAGGGAAAGTTTCAGCCCTAGGTTGCATCGATTTTTGACACGTCCATTGAGCTGTGGTGGCTTGACCTTGGCTGTGTGCCACACACCCATGCAGCTGCTCTCTCACTCCCACCACAGGGAGTTAGTAGTTTCCACTTTGGGACACTAATGCCAGGATTTGCAATGGGTACCTGCCTAGAAACAGGCATTGGAGATACTTGCTGTTAGGAAGTCATTTTCCAGGCTAGACATCAGACACTGCAGTGTCAGGAGGCCCTGAAGGCAGACAAGTTCTTCATTTCTTCCTCCAGTGCTTGTGTTCTGTTTTTTATATTTCACTCAAAATCTCCATGCTTTCGTGTTAGTGTTTCTGCTTGTACTTACCCTTCTCAGCCCTTTCTGCTTTGAGCACACTCTAATGCTTTCTTGCTTACGGGTAGTGTTGAGACGTTTCAGTGCTACAGGAAAGCACAAAGCTTTGTCACCTGCCAGAGACAAAGCGAAAGTGTCCGCAGGCAGATGAGTGAAATGGAAACGCTGACGGGTCTGAGCGCTTGGCAAGCTGTGGTCCAGGTGACTGTGCAGTTTACACCACGTGGGGCTGACCCTCCATAGCTCACTCACATTGGTTCAGACTTTCTGGTCCTGCCTTATCCTGTGGCATCAGCACCGTCAGGGTCAGAGCCAGGGAATTATGAGTCTCCTTATGAGATGAGCAGCATACAATTTGAGGAAAGATGTCCAATTTCCTGGAAATCCTGTGCAACGTAGAAAGGAGTGTGATATGCGTGTGTGCATGTACGTGACTGGTAGAAGTAGGCAAAAAAAGTGGGTCTTTAGAGTTCCTGAGTGTTTACGCATACCGGGGCCAGTCTGACCCTTCCGTGCCATGATTCACGCTGGTGCAGGATTCAGACTAGTGTATTTCTCTGGATTGAATGCCCTTGAGATGTGTTCATCCGTATTCCACAACATCTCATGGAGCCTGTGCTGCTGTTCAGTGGAGGTTTTTTTGCGGAGTTAAGGTGCTGCACTACAGTTTTGGTGACACATTTCTTGCTTTGCTTGGGATGCTTTCCTAAACAGGTTATTTGTGTTTGTGAGCATGAAAGGGGAGATTTTAATGCTTGATAATGTATTTTATTTATATGAGGGTCCATTGTTTTCCAGAAACCTTCCATTTACTTTAATTTCTGATCACTTTTGTTCATATAACCAAATATGGAATGGTCTTTTCTTCTTTGTTCCTAACTTACTCTTCAGTGACTCCCTCTTCCCTTGCACGACATGTACATCCAAGATGCTTTGTTTTCAATCTAACCTATTGGCAACTCACTTGTAATTACAATAGGAATTTTAATCCTCTGTAAAGAGGACTGATGGATGTGTAATTAACTAATGACAGTCTGTGGGATAAGCGTTGCAAAGTGAAAGCCATAAAAATTCAGAGCAACTGAGGTGGAACTTCATGGCTTCCCTGCAGCACCTGGAAAAGTGAGTTCTGCCAGGCTGGTAAAGTTGAGGAGATAGTTGGAGAGCTTGAGAGACGACAATGCATTTTGAAGTGTTGGGGAAGAACAGGAAGAGTAGAGGAGCTGAGAACTGGAGGAAGATGTGTCTGTCCCCATTGTTTCCGCCATCTGATCTGATGATGATGAGAATGAACCTCCCCTGCAGATCTGATTTCAGAGCCCAGCTGCTGTTGGATGGGGCTACCTTTCTCTGTAGTCCTGAGCTCTCCCCCTGGCATGTGTTCCCTGGCAGCAGTAGCAGAAGTCCCAGTTCTGATGGGCAGGTGGAAGGACCAGTGGGTTGGGTTGCTCTGGGAAAAGGAGCAGGCCAAGCAGGCCGTGTGTCTGCTCTCCCTTTGGCAGGCAGGTGTTCAATGCTAACAGGATGGCTTTGCCTGTGCCAGCCTGACCTGGAGAGCTGCTTGTGGACAAGCTGGCCTCTTAGGGAGTGTGGAAGGAGTGCTCTTCCTGGTAGCCACAGTGTTTCCTTTAAGGGCTGAGCAGGCAGGACATGGAGCTGCCTCCGTGTTCTCTGATCCTGATGCCTCGTTTGATGAGCTCCGATGGAGTTAATGAGGCTGCGGTGAGGTGAGCCAGCCTGGGCTGTCTGGGGGTGGATCCTCTGATCTGCCAGGCTAGCTTGGTGTTGTTTGCTGGAGATTTCCACAGGGTGCTCTGCTGGTTTTAGGGAGAACCTCAGCTGTGCTCTGGCATCCTGGTGTGAGGGAAGGGTGAATGTGTGGTGGGACAGGGAGCAAAACAGAATTTAACCTACCGTCTTCGGGGACAAGGGTTATCATCAATGACAATGGGATATCATAGTGAGTCCCTACAGCCAGCACACTGTGGCATTAGGTTGCTACTAGTGCAGAGCGGTGTATCAGGAGTCTGCTCATCACTGTCACACTGAGTGCTGGATTTAGGCCATCTAAAATTATCCCGTAGCCCTAAAGCTCAATCATACACCTGAATCTTCCTATGGCTGCCTTAGTGCAGCCTGCGTGCAGTGTCACAACCCTTTTAGTTATAAGAAGAAACACTGACTTCTGAAATAGCTGTATCCATTTTATATCCATTCCCACATCCTGAAATATTCCTACCTTTTCCTACCTGCATCCTTCCTTTTAACATTGCTGCCTTTTACTGTGTAAATGGAGAGATTTCAGATCAGTGCAGAGTGAGGGTGAGTAGCTCACCTGTACAGACGCAGCTGCTGTTGAAAAGCAACCTGAGTAAATGTGTTACAATTCCCCTAAATACCGAGATAACGTCTAGCACGTAGGTTTAAATAACAGGTAGGTCTTGATCCGCCATAGCATTTCCAGTGACTCAGTGTTCCCCCCCCCAACCCGCTGCAGTAATTACAGAAAATTATTGGAGTTCCTGACTCAGAGGGAGGCTTCCTTCTGAGGCTTCTGGCCATGCTGGAGCTCCAGCTCTGCAGCTACATGGAGCAAATTGTGAGGGGCATCATGGTAGCAGGTCCCAGGACTGCAACAAGAATAATGTGGGAATAGCATATATTTTAAACTAGTGATAGGAAGCCATAAAAAGAGAATTTGCTTTGGATTTGTGGTCGGGAATTTGGTTGCCAGAATCTTGGCCATGACTCTCATATCTCTTAAAACCGTGTGCATACAAGAGAGACATTCCAAGATACAAGTCTGATGGCTTCTCTAACAAGCAAGGCTAGGAAACTGCAAAGTACAAAAATTAAAAAAGGGTAAGTGTGCTCCCAGATTTGTTGTGGTTTTGTGGCTTTTGAAGAGAAAATATCTTCCTGCAGATTGTGGGAGCACAGGGCATGAAGCTTAGGGGACAAGCCTGGGGATGGGCTCAGCTGTGAGTCAGGTTGTGAGGTGGGAGCTGCAGGGAAAGGTTCCACAATCTCCAAGAGCCCCATAATTCTCCCCCTAGGGAGGAGTTCAGCAGGTACTGCAAGTCAGCATGTCACATATGCATTGACTGTCCGCAGCTGCCTTGGCCACTCTGGGAGCCACAGAATGGCAGCAGGGACGTGCTGCCAAATGTGACCTGACAGCCCTGCCCAGAGGGTGCTCAGGACTGCAGGGGAGGCCAGCATAAGTGGACCAAAGGGCTCAGGTCTCTGTTTTGCCTCATGAGATGTCAGATCTGACAGGCACATGGATCGGTCTTGATTGGTTTCTTGTTCATGCAGCCTTCATTTGTGATGCAGCTCTTCAGATTCACTAGAGCTACACTCTTGGTGCTGCTGCAAGCAGCTGTGCAGAGCTGGCCATCAGGCTTCTGCTTGTAAAATACGCGTGAAGGTCTTGCCATCAGCAAAGTGTATTCAGAAGGAGGTCTGTGGAAGTTGGGCCAAGTTTCTTACAGGTGGGGATAGATTTTCCTGTGCCTTAAATACTGTAATGAACCCCACTGTCTGTGCTGAGGTGAGTAAAATCTGCAAATAGCATTTTCATTGTTTCAGCTTAAGCACAAGGATGCTCTCTTTAATTCCTTTTTCAAGTGTCTTTACTGTGTAAGAGGGAGGGTCTTGAGATTTTTTATTATTATGGTGCAATGTTTTCAAATGCTTAGGCCAGAAAGCATTACATGCAAGCACGATATTTCTATTTGCTGCTCATCAAAGAATAGAAGTTTCATCCCCAAGCACTGCTGTGACGTGTAGTGAAAACCTGGCTCTGCTGAGCATCTCCCTGTCGAAGTGCTAGTGCACTTGGTTCACAAACATCAGGTAGATGCCTCAGAGGCCTATGAAATAAATAGAAGAGCTGGATGCCCGGAAGCGGGATGCACAAAAGCTACTTTCTGGCATCATTAAGGCAATGCAAAAAAGAGGGGGGCTGCACATGAAATGCTCTTACTAATTTAGTTTTAAGCTGCAGCCCTGTGTGAAGTAGCACATGCAATCTGAAACCCTTTCCTGGGTTTAGATGCCTTCACCACCCCTCTTTCAATAGAGTGCCAGCTCACTATCTCAGTGACAACTCATGGAGAAGGTGGAGTTCATGGTACCCACCACCTACATTTCAGACTAAATGTTTGAAGTGCTTGCCTAGAAAGTGGGAATCTGTTCTTGTCTTGCACTGCCTAGGGGAGTTCCTAAGCCACCAACTGGAATAGAAAGTGGGAGTGGAGACACTCACTGGAGCTGCATGGGTGCAATGAAGACTGAAAGATCCCATTTGGGTGGGAGGAGTATGAATCTGAAACTCATTTGAAACGGCAGAGTGATAGATATAGATATATATATATATATAATGCCCCATCTGTGTGAGTTTTGTTTTGTGTTTGTTTGGCTTTTTTCTTTATTTTGACGTTAAGCAGCCTGGCTGAGGTGCTTTGTGCCAGCGAGGTGAATGTTCTCAGAGAACCCAGCCAGTTCAGGTCTTTTGAGGAGGTGTGCTCTCTTTGTAAATTTTGAATGGCCTGAAGTTGAGACCGGCCCCAAGGTGTTGAGCAGCACATTTGGGTGTGCAGGTACTTTTATGGATCTGAGAAGTAAATTCTCAGAGCAATGGAAGTGACTGCATGGCTTGTGCAATGTTTCAGCTGCCGATTTATATTTTCAGGCTGAGTGGACCATTAATGACTGAATGGGCTCTGCTGGGAAGGCTTGTCCTCACACCATGACAGCAGACGAGTCAGAAGTTGGAGAGTTAGCTCTGGAGCCTCTCCTCACGTGCAAGCTATGTCTCTGTGAATATTCCCTGGATAAGATGACCACTCTTCAGGAATGCAGCTGCATCTTTTGTACAGCGGTAAGATCTGTCAGTGCCTTTACATTACAGAAGCGGCGTAATGGGAGCTGGACAGAACTGTGGGATGGGATTGCTTGTCTTGTACAAGAAGCCTGTGTTACCCATGCTGACGCAGGATGCTTTTCTAAAGAGCGTTTGGTGTTAGCCTGTCTTGCCTTATTTGAAAGATTTCTCTTGTCATTTTGCTTTTGATAATTTGTAACTCTAACATAGGTTCCCATAGCAAGTAATAGTAAAACCCAGTAATAAAAGGGGAAAAAAATGCAGTTTAGGAATGTTGGAGAACATACACAGTCTGCATGCAATCTCAGTATTTACTTTTTTCTGAAGCAAAATTGTGAAACATCATAGGATAGCTGTGAGCTTTGTTTCCCTGCTATCCTTTTCTGAGTTCTCAGAGACCTTTAAAGTCTTTTATATAACTTTTAAGGGCAATCAGAAAACCTAAACAAAAATGAACCTTGGCCTGTTGAACCTTTGCCTCTGTACTGCAGGGATGTTGCCCAGGTCATGCATTGCTTATAGTTGTCAGTAAAGACTTTCTGGCCTGCAAATTCAGATCAAATAAAGCTGGTGGAAATGACAGAGGCAGAGGTTGAACGAGCTGATAAAAGCCCTACAGATAGTAGTACTCTTCTGGTCTCTTTGTCAGCATGGGAAAAATGGACCTAGTTTCTCCGGTGATAGTGCCTTTGATGTACCTGACTAATGGATTTTGGAAACGGGTCAGAAGTCACTGGAGGATGTTGGTGTGGTGTTTTTTTGTTGTTTGTTTTTCATTTGTTTGCTTGTTTTGTTTTGAGGTTTGTATGGGGGGGGTGGTTTGTTATTTTTTTTACTCTAGAATAAATGTACTTGGTTTTATTTTTTAAAAACAAATTGTGGATAAGCATCAAGCAAGTATGTTTAAGTTTTACCCTTGATTGTTTGAATTTGTGGAAGAAATTTGATATTTGTGAAGCCAGCTAGGGTGAGAATATCTTCACTTATGCTGAATTCAGGGTAGCTTAAAAAGGATGAGAATCTAGCTGTGTGTTTCAAGAAACTAGGAGAAGATTGATCAATATGCATTTCAACCTAAATTTCATGAAGTTTGATTTCCGTACCGACTTGCACATAACATTTCTGTATTTTAGTTTGTAACAAAAGTTTTAAGAGCTCATACCTAAAAGGTAGGTGTAAAGATACTGCTATAAATACAAAAAAATAAAATTGGAAAAGTTGATACTTTCCCAGTGGTCCTATGCCACTCCTATCCAAGAACTCAGTGTCTCTGATTTAGTAGCATTAATAGTACATTAACCTCAGTGTTAGCTGGGCAGGGTAACCCTTAGGGAAGGGTGGGCTGCTGAGGACTGTGCCGGGTGGAGCTGGACTCTATCCTCCTCCAGAACACTGGCCAAACGGGGTCAGTGATGGCTGGGGATGTTGCTGTCCCCCCCTGTTGGTGCCACAGCTGCCACCACATCCATACGCCCCTTACCTGGCCAGCGCCAGGAAGAGTGTCCGCTGTGAACTTGGTGCTCCTGTGCTGTGACAGCGATGTGGAGCGCGCGGTCACAGTTACTTGGCATCTGCGCAAACTTCTCTGGCTTTGTCTGATCCAAGAGCCAGCCATGAGTGAGCCCAAATGCAGCTGGGAGAAGCCTTTAGACACGCTCTATTTATTTGTAATATGTCTCAGTTGTGCTTATGCACCAAGTCCAGCCTTTGTCTGACTGTTGTCTGTGTCCAAACGTCCTCCGATGGATGTGTCTGGGCTGATGCATGCCCAGACATGGAGATCTTGCATCCTATAAGAAAGATGGCTCTGGAAACTTTTAACCTGGCTCTATGGCTTTCTGTCTTGAAGCCAGGCAGCCTCCAAAAAGCAGTGTCAGGGAGCAGCTTGACACGGCGTGCCGGGACTTGCATGGAGGATTGCTCGAGGCACAGCCTGCAGCAGCTGTACTGGTGTGCTGTGCCCTAAATTTCCTCTCACCCATGCCAGGACATCTAGATACCTTCACACTACACTTAAGAAAGATGTTGGGGTAAGAATATCCACTGTGAGGTATGGGATTGAGCCCCTATCAGTTTTTCAGCTAGCAACGCTCTCCGCTTGTATAGCTTATTCTTCTATCACTAAGGGTAATTTTATAGATCCAAGAGTAGTATTAAATTTGAAATAGAAAAGGGCTT
The DNA here is from genome assembly GCA_013397865.1 of Struthidea cinerea. Taxonomy (NCBI): domain Eukaryota; kingdom Metazoa; phylum Chordata; class Aves; order Passeriformes; family Corcoracidae; genus Struthidea; species Struthidea cinerea. The sequence goes on along the minus strand of VZTI01002430.1, from coordinate 519,213 downwards.
GACATGGATATAATAGGTTCTGATCCAATAAGATGAAACCATTGCTTTTGTTAATGTTTTGTTCTATTACATGTGAGGGGTTTTTTTTCCCCCTCTTAACTGTAACAATGGTGCTGCAACTCTGATTTGTTTTTCACTACAGCATTTGTGGCTGTGGAAATAATTGGAAATTGTTACTATTTAGATATCTGCAGGGGTGAGGTTATATTTCCTTTCCATTTGTAGCCTGTAAAACCAAGGCATTCAAACTACTTAGAATGGCATACAGCTTTTTTTCGGCTTAGAAACTCTTGCAATAAACAATATATCCCATAAAAGCTGTGTTTTAGCCAAAGTAAGTAAACTGTGCTTTAGAATGTGTATGTTTGCATTTTGGTGGAATGTTGCTAGTAGGGCAGGAGTTTTTCAAATAACTGTAAACATTTTTACTCTCTCTGTTCTGAGCAGAAAAAGCAGATGGCTTGCAGAATATACTTGTCATCTTACTTGGTAGCCCGGTCGGGTCTGAAGAGGCATCAGCCTTGTATTTTTCCACATTTGTTGCACTTGGCGTAAGACTCCACTGTAGCGTGAGATAAAGCACACATTTACACATCCCAAGAATTTGGAAATGGCTGTAGTGTACCTAATGACTTGGTTTCAGTGTGTTTGGATTTATATTAGTTTTGAATGAAAGACTGATCTCTGAAGATGGTTGGGCAGGGATGTGAGATATATTTTATCTGCGAAAGTTTTAGAGGACTGCACTTTACATTATTCAGTTCATTTCAGTTCATTTCAGTTCATTTCCTGTATCTATAAAACCTTTGCAGAGTGCCATGCTGTGGTGCACACTTTTACATACGGATATTCAGCAATACGGATATTCAGCTTCAGTACTGCTCAAGCTGTGTAATTTTATGGTACTTGTCCCATTCCCAAAAGGGTAGGGGGTCTCATCTGTTTCTCATACTGCTCATCTTGTTCCTTGTCTTGAAGGGGGGATGTCCTTCTTATCATCAGTCCCTTAGGCTTACCTTTTGTTGCAATTTTTTGTTCCTTGGATGTGCAACTGCTCAGGTTTTTGCCCCCGTGGTGGTTGTGGTGCTAACACATGTATGTGAAATAATTATACACTGTGTCTGACCACACCATCATAGTCTTAAAAAATACAGTATTTTAGTGTACTTTAGTGCATCTGGGTCCAAAGCAAACTAATATTAATTACATCTTGATTGACCCACTTACAGAATAATACTTTGAATATTATACTTATTTCTAATAAAATTTCCTAAATCCTCCCTTCCTTCCTACCTTCCTCCCTCCCTCCGTGCCTCACTCAGATAAGACTCAGGAGTGCTCTGGTGGGGCAGTGCCAGGAATGGACAGGCCACCCTCCCTGCTTTGCCTTTGCACTGCACACTGAGTGTTGCCCAGGCTTTGGTGCTCATTAGACTGTCTGGGAAGTGTGCATCTAGGAGACTCCTACCTTTCCAAAACATGGCTGAAACTGGGAAAGCAGCAGGGGGAGACAGTGAATGACGTGTTCACATGCATCTTGCATCCCCTTGGCTAGAAATGCCCTGCTGTCTGGCACAGCATAATCTACCCTTTGGAAGCGCTAGTGAGGAGTGCAGAACTAGCAGTAACACTGGGAATACCAAGGGCCCTATGAAAGACTCGGTGTGAGTCTGTAGCCTGTAAGCAGTTATGGACATGAGGTTTTAGCAGGGGTGATAAGATTGCCCTGGTGGCAGTGGTGACAGAAGGGAACCAGTGCTGTTGCAGAAACGTGGTCTTAGGGGTCACTAAAAAAACCCAGTGTTGGTTTTTCCCTGCACACCAATTCTTTCTGGTTTTGTCCTTCCTCTATTTTCCCCTCCTCTTAAGAACTTCAGAGCCCCAATGACAGTCAGGTGAGCAATAAATGGGATTGCTGCTACTTATGTCAAGCAGCAGCTTCTGTTCATCTAGTTTGTTTACTGGCACAGGGTTCGAGATGCCGAAGACAACATGTAACAAACTGGAAACAGAAGATGCTTTCAAGTATCTTATTCTGTGTTGTTGGCACAGGTTTATGCAGAATTAGCATGATTCACCCTTCATTTTTTTTTTCCCCAAGCAAATTCTTTGTTGAGTCTTGTACTTCTGAGAAGCGTATGAGGCAACTGGGTTACAAAATGTGCAAAACAAATACCATGATGATCTACCTGTTTGTTATTTTGATGCACACAATGCAGTCCAAATGAGATTAAACTTCACGCAGCCTTAAAAGGAGAAGTCAGCATGCAAGACTGGGTAGCTTCTGTGCTGTCTTGTGCTCCTACAAGTAGGAAGTGTTCCAAAGGCAATTGGAGAACAAGACTTTCTGCCTTACTTTTAGTTATGTGTGACAGCAAGGCAAGGGCTAGACATGGGCTAAAAAGGCTCCTTTGCTGCTGTGGACAGCCTGGTGCCGTGGGCAGCTGCCTGCCTGGGTCTTGGGGGGCTTCAGCCTCAGAAAAAGGCTGCTGCCAGCTACTTTTACTAGAGGAGAAGAAGAAACTCTTACAGAAATAGAAGTTTCTCTGTTGGTATTTCATCAACAGGGCACTCTGAGGCTCCTCTCCTTTCCTTAATCTTTTTAAGAACAGCTGTGCATTGTCCTGCCTCCTTTGGGTGGCTGAATAGTAACATTTTGCCCTTAGTGCTGTGAAGTTTCAGATTGTTTGTGGAGGGGAGCACTGGAAAACTGGAAAAATTAATGTGAAGGGTCTTTAGCAAAAAACATGAGCAGAAAAGTCTGAGAGCAAAGGAGACTGAGTAGATCAAGGACTAGGAGGAGGCAGATGGCAAAAAGAATGGGATACCTGCTAAGTGAAGAAAATGTATATTAATAATCCACTGGAATAATACTTAGTAAAACTTATGAGTAAGGGAATATTTGGATTTGCCATCATCTAGCCAACACTGGGTTTTAGTATTGTGTCTGTTTCTTTGTGCTAATTTTCAAGGGGTTTGTTCTCCTCTTTTTCCTCCTTTTCTCCCCATCCTAGGAGAGACCTTCTCCCGGCTGTGCCAGAACACTCACTACCTTCTCCTCTTCCTAAATATACCTTGTGCTGGAATGCCCCACTTACTTATATAAAGCTCACCTCAGATTGTTTTCCATTTGGAAGTGTTGACATTTGGGATTTTTTTTTTCCCAGCTCGACATTTGAAATGTTTCAGTATAATTTTGTTTTCGAGTTTTAAAAAAGAGAATTCCTACACCTGCTAATATTGGCACTGAACACAGTGCACGTCTATAGTAATTTAGATGGTTTAAGATATTCTTGCATGTATTTCTGTGCAGAGTAACACCAAAGGCAGAGCTGGGGTACCAGAAGAGTACAGATGTACCCATTGCCTTTTGATGGATACTAGTATTCAGGAAGAGGGACCGCATATTTCTGAAGTCACTAGAGGTGGCAGCCTCTGGATGGTGGCCAAGGAAAGACAGGAGGAAGAGGGAACTAATGTTTTAATGGCAGCTTTGTATCAATGAAGTTGGGGTTATCTGCATTTAACCAATGAAGAAATCAATGTCAAGTAAGTTGTCAGTGCCTCAAAGTGCCACAGTAACTGAGCCAGACTGTGACATAAGCCTCATGGTCATGTCTGTTTTGTAGCTGTTGGTAAGGCCAGGTTTGGCCTGACACGGATTTTTGGCAAGAGAAATTGTATTTGCAGCTGGTTCCATTTTGTGAAGGGTGGGTTTCTCTGGTCCTGTTCTCTGGTCCTTTTCTGTTTGGTGGTACCACATGGCAAGGATTACCAGGAACCTTTCCTGATTTTTATGAAAGGCTGCCAGGATGTGTTGGGCCATGAGTAAATTGGTTTCAGACTGTGCTTCTGAGCAGAATTTAGCACCACTGGTAGATATTTTGAGACAAAGGTGATGACAGTCTATTTCTCAGGTGCATATGAAAGATCCCATTAAAAAATATGCTTGTGGACCAAGGGGAGGCAATTATATTCTGGTCCATTGTCATAGTTGCTTGGTCTTTTCACTTGGTCGTGACAAAACAAAATGCTTGTTAGTGATGTTATTCCTTCCCTTATACTGAGCCATGAGCTGGCTGTATGTTCTTTGAAGCTACAGGGGCATTTTTTCACTTCCTTTCAAGCATCTTTCTTGATAAGGCTCTTATGTGGCCTGATCTTCTATCCATTTGATCTTCTATACATTCATGTACCATTGTATCTGGTCCTTTGCAGTTAAAATAGAGATTGGGCAATATGCATATTTCATTGGAATTTTGTTTCTCACTTGAAACCGTGCCTATCATAAGTTTTATCTGTACCAAATTAAGAAATTACTATTTTTGTCGTGTAGTTTCTAAAAACTTTCTTTAATTGGAAAAGCGTCACTTTTTTTTCCAACTGAAGTGCAAACGCCTCCAAGCTAATTGCCAATACACTTGTTTCATCTAGTTTTATAGACCTGCTGAGAGATACTTGAGAGATTGCAGGAGTTTGAGTACCACATATTGAAAGTGACTGATCCATTTTGGAGATTGAACATGCGGAAGTGCAGATGTCACGGCAATGATGAACATATTATTAAACATTATATAGATCTGCCATAAACTCTATGAGTACTGTCTAGGGGGGTATATTTATCTTAGTACTCAGTTGAGTTAGATACTGGGTAGATCAAGTGCTTAAATTTAGAGTTCTGACATGAACTGTCTCACCAAAATTAGTAATACTAGATTGTGTATGCACTGAGGGACAGGTAACATTTCTAAAACATAAGAAATAAATGAATGTTATGTTTTACTGAATAAAAAGTACATAACCGTGGCCCAGAACTAAAATAAAAACTAAATGCCTATCTGTTCATCTGTTCTGAATCATGAGACACTCTGGAATGTCAACTGGAAAGTTAAGTATTCTCTCCATATACAGTATTTCCACATCCCTCCCTCATACTTGGAGTTTGTACAAAAGCTAAGGTTAAACAAAACCCAAACCCCAAAACAAATACAGTTTTGAGGACAAATCTGGAAGGGAGGTTTAACATTTTAAATAATTCCTGTGGATTTTAAGAGGGAGACCTGAGTTTTTCTGGGTTTTTTTGAAATGGAAATTGTCTTCAAGTTATATGTTAGGAGGAAAGATCTTCTTGTTTTGGCAAGATGCCTTCAATCATTTTGTGCATTTTCAAATTTAATGTAGATCATGGCCTATTACTGTCTGGGAAATACTGCAGATCTGTTCTTTCTCTTTCCATAATTGAATTAAAGACTAATACCCTTACTTATCCTGTACCAACTGCTACAGAGTGGCTGGCAGCAATATCTGTGGCATTTGACAGGAAAATAAGCCAGTGTTTTCCATTTCTTTCTTCTTCTTAGCCAGCCCTCCATATTTCTTAATAAAGGTACTCGTTCATTTTTGTCATATCACATGTGGGGTTTCTGTTACGCTTTTGCATCCAAACTAACGAGACTGCATTTTGGCAGCTGAAGAGCTGCAAGCAGGTGGGAGAGGAGCAAGGTAATGGAACATGTCCGGGTACTTGAAAAGCAGTATGTCGGAATGATTGAGATCCATCTTTTGTCTTTGATACATAAATTAACGAAAGTGGGTTTGAATAGAAGCTTCAGATTTCACAGTGAAAGGTATGTAGTGCCTTTGTCACATCATTACCTAGCAATGTAACACTGAAGTTATACTTTGAACTCATTTTTGTGTTAAAATGCAGAACTGTTATGATCTCTTCACAGAGTAAATACATTTCCAAACAGACATCTTTTTCTTGGTCGGTACATTAAAAATCCCCTCTGTATGATATACTTTGGGGAAAAAAAACCCTTGAAATTAGAGCAGCATGCAGAAGTGTTGAAATGAAAAATCCATGAATAGCCTGAACAGAATTTTCTTTCTGGGACTTGAGGCTGACCATAGAAAATTTATTACTGAAGAAGGAATCTTTTGTATTACTAGTTTGTGCATTCTGCGATTAGGCTTTTCAGTGTATTTTTAAAGATGCTTCCGTCACATTTCAATGTACTCTTTCAACAAATCCTTAGCTCCAGGAGGTGAATATGTACTTGGGGCATTTGTAATTATTTGCCTAAACATAATCTTTCCTACAAGTCTTGAAAGATTAAAAAAAAAAAAAAAAAAAAAAAAAGGATATATGTTGCATGATAATTTGATCCAGGTACTTTATAGGCCTTAACTTACTAGATACTCATGAGTAGCATTTTGTGAAGTAGGCAACTGGATATTAATCTTATTTTATTAAATAGAGGAAGGTGATGGCCTGAAAGACAAAACCAGCATAAGAGGAAAAATCTTGCCCCAAAAGGCTTAGACAGAAAATTATTGGAAAAAAAAATCACTATACGTTATGAATCTCAGGCAGAGAAAAAAATACTTGTAGTCCTCTTTCGACTGAAGTTGACAGTAGTCCAGCAGGAGCAAAACGTGCTTTGCAAAGCTAGATCAGCATCAAAACATTCTGTTAGGTGTACTGAGTTTTACTAGTAGAATTATATTATTGCATTTGATTTGATCCCTCTTGCTTGAATGCCTCAGGATTTTATTATGTTTCCCAGAACACAGATATGTACATGATACAGTTGCTTGGTGGGGAAAATCTGAGTAAACTGTATGTAACTGATTAGAGCACACTTGCACGTATGGGAATAAATGCTACTTGTGTTGGTGTCTGCCTTTTATTTGAGGGGTTAACACAATGGAATCAAACCCCCAGTGTGTATGTGATCTGTAGTCAGCAGGATTCTAACCTGTTCAGCAAGACCTTGGTGGATTTTTAGTTTGTTGTCTCAACCATCTGCCTTGGCTACGTGACGCATTCATGGAAACTTTGCTGGCTCTGGCCGTGGAAAGTTAGAGGATGGCGTTAATGTCACTGTGAGCCACAGATCCTGTGTTGAGGCCCCTCCAGCCGCTGACTGCCCTCCATGCTCAAAAGTCACCACACTGCAGGAAATTGGCGGGAGAGTGTAGCCCAGGGTGTTGAAACCTCATGATTTCTTGGATGTCAAGATTAAGACCCTTTCAGGCAACACTTTGTATCACAGAAGGCAGAGCATCTTGATTTTTCCTTCCCTTTGAAGAGCAATTAAATAGCATATGTAGTGTGTGCAGTTTTCCTGAGATACTGCTGGTTTTTGTAGACAAAATGCACAAAAAATCTTGCCATTTTATGTCTATAATAATGTATTCTCTAAAGTGTGGGAGGACACACTGCTGAGAAGGTCAGTTGTGATTCATTGTGTAGACACTGAGACATCTTTTCATCACGTTTTTGGTTTGCATCTTTTCAGATACTCTTCGTTGCCACTTCTCAAGTGAGCAGCTAAATAAGTGGCTGAGCTGTAAATAATGGTAAAACCCCTCTGAAAACAGTTTCGCTGCTGAAGTTGAAGGCATATTTTACAATTTCAGTGATTTTTCCAATTTTCTTCTTTGGTGCTAAGAGGGAACAATAAATTCACATCTTCATTCACGTGCATACTTTGGGTAAAAAAGCTTAGTCCTTCAGCAGTAAATATTAAATGCTTCCTTCAAGTTTCCCAGCACCTTTAAGTCCTTCTTGGAGGTGCTTTGGGTGCAATACAAGCACAGAAAGTCAAGACAAAAGATTTCATACCTATAAAAATGATTTAACAGGGAGGTTTTCTGGGAAATACTTGAAGATCTGTGGCACTGCACAGCTCAATTATAAAATCTGTCCAGGTTGCTCTGAAAACACAGCAACCTCTAAAAGAATCATGGAAAGCTTTGGTTGCCCACCTATGCTCACCTACAACCAAGCAGTAGGTTAGAAGAGAAGAAGAATCCAGATCCATTAGCAACCCTCAGAAACCTCTGTTCTCCTGGCTTGGTAGCCCTAATGCCTTAGATACTGCATATTGAAACTGATTGCAAAATCTATACTGTGGATCGAAGCTCCTTAAGAGCCTCGTGCCCATCCTTGTACAGAAGCGTAATCGTCAGTGCTCCGAGCTTCTGTCCTGAGAGTCTAAATTAGGAACAAGCCTCTGGGCTGCTGCTGGGCCTGCAGTAACTTCTCAGGCTTTGTCCTCCCTCTGTAACCACCTGACCTGAGCTGCCCCCAGAGTACAAATCCACTGTACCATGCTGTCAAAGCAAATTACTAAATATCAGGCAGCACCACCGAGGAGACGGAACCCAGGATCTTAGCAAAAGTAAAATGTTGCTCTCTCATGCTTGCTGAGGAATTAAGGCAACCTGAATGCTTTGGTGGGAGGGAAACATTTGCCCTTCACCAAATGCTGCCCTGAGACTTGATCCAGAGAGTAATCAGGTCTCCCATGAGGAGATGGAGTGAGATGTAAGGAGGCTCTGCCCACATATCCAAGAAGTGCACTCAACACACGGCAGCATGCACAGGCCTTGGGGAAGGCAGAATTCTGAGGGCAGAATTTTCTGTTTACATTATTTGTGGAGGAGGCTGGGTACAGGTACAAACCAGGGAGGAAATCTGTGCAGGGAGTGAGCACTTGCTGCCCTGTTTCTCCTGTGATATGTGTTGAGGCATGTGGGCAATGCTCAGTGCTTAATGAACGTGGAGCTGCAGGACAAGGTCACCCACGGCCTCCATCTGCACCAGTAATGGCACTGGGAGCCACCCTGGGCTCTGGGCACGCTTTTTTTGGGCTTTCCCTCTGTCAGCTGCTGCCACTGCCCAGACCATGGTGGCAGATGTGGGCAGGGCCCTGGCAGCTCCAGTGTCATGAGGATTCCGCTCACAGGCACCGCTGTGGTTCCATACCTGCTTCTGTTTACTGCTCACTGCTCTGTGAGGGAGCTGCAGTGCTGGGGGTGATATGATCCGGGGTAAACTGGATTTGTAAAAGCACTGTGCCTAGATGCCTTTGGGAGAAGTGGGCGAGAAGATGGGACAGGGCACTGAGACTGCTGTTTGAATAATAAAAGAATAGCTCCTGGTTAAATCTGGGTTGATAATCCCTAGGGAGCTAATATTGCCTTCAGTTATTGACATGATTTCTTTTTTCCTCTTCACCTGTGAGTATCTCCCTCACTTCCCCCATACTACTTACACCATCAATTCCTTACAACCTGCTCTGCTGCTTTCTTATAGGGGTGCATGCTGGATCTGAATACATTAGTGCTTAATGAGCTACATATTTAAACCTTACCGGTTAGGTTATATCCCACCGTTCTTCTAAGAGAATACACTTCCAATATTTACAAATCAAAAGTAAGTTAATTTAAAATGCCACTAAGTTAAGCTGATTCTACTTGATTGAACTAATATCTCTCTATAGCTCATCAGAATTAAGCAAAAGGTGGATGTGGACATTTCAGTAGAGAGACAGACAGAATAATAAGGAAATCTCATTTCCATTTGTAAAAGTCCTAATTATCCTGATGGTTAAGAGGGAATCAGTTTTCCAATAAAAAATACAAATGAGGAAATTTCTTTAATCAGAGCGCAGTATGCAAGGCCTTCTCAGAATAGTCCAGACTAACACAGACATGAATGTTAAATGCTTATAAATTATAAAACAATGGTTTTGAGGAGTCTAAAGATGCCATCACCCACCTATTAGCTTTTGAACTCAGTGCCTCTTCCAAAAGATGGCAGAGAGACAGAGGTCTCAAAACCATATTTCGCTTTGATACATTTCTTGAAAACTGATGGGGTAATAAGGGAAGAAGTCAGCAGTACTGGGGAGGAGGTTTGTCATGCGAGCATGAAATACAAAACTGTAGGGAAAAAACTACATTAGTCCTACCCTTCATAACATATGTTTATTTTCATTTACAGTAAACTATGCAAGCTGATACCACAATCTGTAAGAAGTCCACGCATTGTTGTTCTGTTAATGGCGATTTGCAATTTATTGTATGCTTTGCCATTGTTTTGAGGACACTTCGTTGTTTCATTTTATTTAGAAGTGACCTTACTTACTTACCTGTGCAATTTGGAGGAACAATTCGAGCACTGTTCTTTGGTCCATTGCATGAGTTTTGTGCCATGATTTTACTGAAGACTCTATGATATGTGCTGTAAAGACAAGCTGAATATATTTGAAACTGGCATGCCAGATAAGGTGTGGGGAGAGTAGAGGGCTTTTTGAGCATGGAGGGGAAGCCTGCTGTTTTTGTGTAATGGAACAATTTGGAAACATTCATAAGGTGGCCTCCATGCTGGAAAAGGACTTCGGGTAGAGTAGAGGCTGATGATAAATCATGATAAACCATGGAAATTATTTTATCTATGTGGGGGGTTGAGGGAGAGGAAGAACTGGTAGCTGCACATGTTCTAGGGCAGATTAAACCTCCCAGCCAGGTTATAAACCCCCTTCCCCTTTTGTGCAGCTGAGAACAGTAGTCTCTTTCTTGTAAATGAGTTCTCCTACAATGGAGAATGCTGGCTGAGAGTCTGAATTAAGAACACAGGAGGAAAAACAAAGGAACGAAGCCTGTTTAATTAGGATAAAAGATACTCCCCCCTGCCAAATTCTCCAATCCCAGTTTAGCAGAGCATAGGGCTTGTTAGGGCTGAAAGGTCTGACTTGCTGACTTAGGTAAACGCAGTGCTCGGCAGATGAAGTCATGCATAATTAATTGTTCTTTGTTGCATTCTTTCCAATGTAATGACTTGTAGCATTCACACTTATAATAACTGATGTTTGCTGTGTGCTGGATCTTCAGGACAGCCAATTAAGGCGCTGAAGGTGGGAACTGTGCAGCATCTCTGACATCTGGTTGTTCCCAACATGTGAGCTATAACATTTTTTTTCCTTTTCTTTACTTGTTTCTAGTGTCTAAAACAGTACATGGAGCTGGCAATTCAAGAAGGTTGTGGTTCTCCTATCACATGTCCAGACATGGTATGCTTGAACCATGGGACCCTACAAGAAGCAGAGGTATCTATACTTCTTATACTTCTTTCTTTCTCTGTCTCTCTCTTTCTTTTTTTTTTTAATATATATACATATATTCCCCGAATTTCTTTATCTGTGTAGTAAATATAATCATACAACTTTTCCTCCCTTTAATTACCTTTAATGAGCTTTTGGCAAGAGGCCTGACTGGCAAGAGGCCTGACTGACAAGAGGAGATAGAAACAAACAGATGTTTTTCAAGGGTTTTGCTCCTTTTTCCCTCCCTCTGTGCCTTGGGGAAAGGTTTACTTGGCATCTGGACAACCTCTGAATTACCCATGCAGGTGACTTAACCAGAATACCCTGTATCCCAGAATTGCTGAGCCTCCATTAGACTGTCAGTTCAGTCAGATTTGATTTGACTGCAAACACTGAAATTCTTGATCTTTCTTAAGAGCAGGAATTCAGACTGATGGTATGCAAGGCCAGAATTTCCTTGTGTATGTTGATCTTGGGCAGCAGCAAGCAATTTGCACTGCAATATAATCACACAGGGCTGTATAATTACATGGAAAGAAAGGTATCTGCACAGCACCAGGTGGAAGTAGGTCTTAAGAGATATGGAGGGTGTCTCTTGGGATACACCCAAGGGATGCTTGCTTGCCTGCTTTGTGAGGCAGGAATGTCCCTGCTGGGCCTGAGAATACAAATAGGACAAAAAAACCCCCAGGAAAAATATGATGGCTAAGGGATTTTGTTTGGTTTTGCACATTCTCTCAGCATTTGTTTGCAGGAATTAAATCAAGGAGAGTTAGATCTTCATCCCTGAACTGAAGACGAGAAGTTTGTCTTCTGGATTCCTTTGAGCCCTGTGCATACAGGTGCCATAAGAACTATATAATCCTGTTCAAATGCCATCAGTGACAGTGTAATTCCCGATACCTTGTATTGAAAAATGCCTTTTTCTCCAGAAAAAATTCAGGTTCTGCTCTCCAGCATACATTTGAAATGTTGTGCTTAGTTGAATCAGGGCATGGGACTTGCAGCTATGCTTGTTATAGCATGCCTGCATATGGTGGAGCTTTTTTTTTTTTTGCCTGAATCCAGCTATTGTGAAAAGTAGCCAGCTGTTTCCCTTCCTCCTCTTTCTACAAAGACACAGAAGAGGGTGTAGCAATGTCCTTCCACCCATTGCACCAGATTGGAGACATCTAGCCTTTATTGAAAATGTATTTTTAAATGAAAGTTAACAAATGACAGGAAGAATTCTGCTCTGTTCAACCAGGGTTCTAATGCTATAGGAATTAAGGGAGATGTATTTCCCCTTAGTAAAGGACACTCCAGGGGCATGTATTAATGGACCACTGGCCTAATCCTTGGGTGTTTTTTGGGCTGACAGCAGAATGATTAAACAGCCCAAATGTGCATTAGTGTCCTGTGGATGACCGAATGTTCTGACACTCCCTTTTGGCGATGTGCTTGAAACACAAGCCTTCTGCTTGAATAGAAAACAAATCCCCAACCTGGTTAAAATTACTGCTTATGTATTTTACCAAATACCTATTTCTTTAAGGAAGAAAACCACCGAGAAAAAACCAGGAATGACCGAAAGAATAGATTGACTCCATTAACAATCTGAAAGAATAGTATGTAAACTACAGATTTATTTATGAACATTCTCTATTCCTTTTTTTTTCGTCTATAAATAAAGACTTTTCTTTGTGAAAATGTGGCCTTTTAAAGATATTTCTTAAAAATCCAATACCTTATCAGATGATAGAGAATGTGCTTAACTATGGCTATTGTTTGGCCTGGAAGTACTGTTTAGAGTTACAGTTTACTCCTTACACACTCTCAAACTCCTGGTGTAAAAGTATGAGGCTTCTCACCTCTGGAGGGTCTGCAGCTTTCATCTCTGGCTTCTGGCAGGACAAGGTTCCTCACCAGGACAGTGCTATGAGGAATGACATGTTGCCTGTACTGTGGGGAAAAACAAAAATAAAAGGTCCTTTTTTTTTCTCCTCTGTGATAGCATCAGTGTTTTGAAAAGGTGTATTTTTCATGTCATGTTCATTCCAGACTATTCTGTGACTGCTGTTCATCAGGTACTGTCACAGTCTGGAGAAAAAAATAGCAGTTCAATCTGTCTTTGTCATGGACATGGTGCTAAATTGTTTCCTATACTTTGGGCTAAATGCATCTCATTATGTTAGCTAAAACAGTTGTTTTGTTTGCTTAAAATTTTTAAATGCCTTTTGCCATAGCCTGCACAACGGAGATAAAGGTGAATTTAGACATAATTTGAAGTGAAGGAAAGCCTTTTCATTGACTTCAGTGCATTTTGGATTCAGCTTTCTTCAATAAAGGAAACTAAACAATTAATAATAAAGCTTATAAGCATTTATAACACAGTATAGCTATGAAAGTTCCTCTTCTTCTCCCTCTCAAGGTCCTTATTCAAGGTGTGTAACATTTCTTCAGTGCTTTCCAGTGACCTGTTTTTCTTCATTAAAACAACTCAGAATTAAGTCCTGTTTATCTTCCCAGTAAAGTTCTGAAGAGTTTGTCTAGTTTGGTACTAAATTACTAGAGTCTTTTCAAAGCTCTTGCCTTGCTTCTGATTCATGTGCTTCTTCTGTTGCTTTTGGGGGATGGAGGGAGGCAAAAACTCTGGTTGACACAGAATAGAATTTCTTCTTGTATGTCTCATGAAGAAATGAGCAAGTGTGAATGGCAGGAATGTGTTTCTCTAAAACAGTTGAATATTTCATCAGTACTTGGGAAGTAAACTGCTTATTCATAAGAGATGTTGGGAATTAAGGCTTTAATTTCTGGATCCCTCTGGACCTCAGAAAAAAAATGTTCCAGGTTTTTTGTTCTTAAAATGCATAAAGTGAAAAGTTATTTGAACTAGAAAATGGTACTTTTTAGTACTTTCAAAATATGTTTTCTGAAACCCATCTGGCTTGGCTTTCTTTTTCCTTCAACAAAATCTAGTTGAAACTGGTATATTTCCCAGCATTTTTTTTTTGTTTTGACAAATAGTGCATTCAAACAGAAGGAACTGTTCCCCTGAAGTGCTTGAAATCAAGTGCAATCCGAGGTCATATCTTGACCTGTTAAGTCTAGATAGCAGCTGCTTGTAGTATAGCTGTCTTTTAGCAGAAATAAATGAGGGGTGGTGGTGGTAAGGCAATGGTTTTGGCTACAGACTCTCTTTCAAATAGCTGGTTACACAAAACAAGGAAAGTTTAAAAGCAGTCTTGTTAAACAAAATGTTTGCCCTTTCAAGCTCTAATGGTACAATAAACAAAAATTATTTGGATTTCTTCCTGGAAGCAGAAGGTAGAAGGAATATCTTATATTAATGCAGTTCTCTTTAAACATGCAGACTTCTTCTGTCTAGGATATTCCCATCTCTCTTGGGAACTTGCTCCATTGATTTAATTGGACCAGTTAAAATGCCTTATCTAAATAGGGGGTAATGTATCATGGCTTGAAATGGTTTTGCTTGGTGCAAATCCAGTCACCAGTGTAAGCTATGAATCAGGGTAAATCTCCACTGTATACAGGGATTTTTAATGCAATACTCACTCGGATAATATCTAGGGCATTGTGCTTTGCTGTTTCTGATTCCTGTATTGTTCTGAGGTTTATAGCATTGATGCAGTGATCCATGTATACATAATCCGATTTGGATTAAAACTGTGCAGGAGTCACTAAAGGAGGTACTGATTTGGGCTCAAAAGTTTGTAAAGAATTACCCCTTTGCATGCAGTGCAGATCCTGCTCGTTGTCCCTCTGTCTGTGTAAATCCATGATCTACACCAGTGCTGACCTGACAGAGGGTTGTCAGCACTTTGTAAAGCAATGCTGAAATAGGACAGTAACCCAGATCTTAGAATTCTTAATTGCATTATATTCCATACATAGCCAAACACAAAATCCCCCTGGGACTCGGTTTAAAATATCAGTTTTATTTTTAATTTCAAAATCGGTTTACATTTTGCTGGAGGAGATTGAAATGGTAAAATGAGAAGGAACGTGAGAAATTGTTGCAGGCTGACCTATCTTTTTCAGGGTCAGAATAAAAATTTTTGTTCTTCTTATTTACTTGTTTTAAAATAAACCCTAGGGGAGCAAGTGAGAGAGCCTTAATTTTGTTTTTATTTGTCACTAAATAAGAGAAGAGCTCGTTAATGGAGAACATGAATAATTTAGTATTTAATTATGACTCTAGTGAGCATGGTAGCTTGATGAAGAAAGTTGTGGGTGTAATTTCTAACAATAAAGAGATTGTGCTCCCATACCCCTTTCAAGAGCAAACCACAGCCCCGGTTGAAACCGTTTTACACTCCTTGCAAAACAAGACAGTGCCTCTGTGAGTGGGGCTTTGGCAGAGGTGGGCAATGCCACCCTTTCCAAACTGCTGTTGTTGCTGCCAGTGCAGGATCTGCCCTTGCTGCCTGTCCGCTAGAAGCTCTTGTCCTGCTGCACTTCCCTCCCTTGGCATTATCAAGGTTTGATTCATATGGGTGTGAAAGGAAGTAAGATCTATTCAATTTGCTTGATTGCCTTCTTGCATCTCCCTTGAAAGCCTGAGAATAGGTGGAGTAGTGATTTTCCCTTTCCACTGTGGTAGCCAGTGTTTAAAAACAGGGGAGTTGTTCTTCCTTGGGTCCTGGTTACTGCACTGCCTGGAAAAGTTTGCCCCTGTGTACACTGAACTAAATTATTTTGAACCCTTTCAATTTCCTTTCTTTGCTTTTTTGTCTCATGTAGTAGCGGGGATCCTGGTTATTGTGACACATTTGATGACATGATCTTTTTGGATGCTGGACAGGGGTCCAGCTGGAGCTCTTTGTGGTAGTAAGCCTTCAAAATTTTGCTTTTGTCCATGGATATTTTTACTTCAGGTGAATGCTGCTGTTCTTAGCAATAGCTCTTGTGTGTTCTTGTGCTCTATAGCAAGAGTATATTAATTGCAGATACTGCTTACAGGGTTTGGAAAATCAGAAAACTTATTTCAACTCCTATCAGTCTGATAAGTCTGAAATCAAGATATTTTCAGGAGAGGAGAGTTCTTGCCTGTATTTTTTTTTATTACAATCCCTAGTATTGAAAAAAAAAAAAATCCCCAAACCTGTCCTGTAGCATTTCTTCCTACCCTGAATAATTTCATAGCCTAGAATAAGAAAAGCCTGCTTCCTGATATGCTCATGGTCTTTCTCTTCTGGCTCTTTGCCATCTGCTGGGTGGCTGGTTTGCTGCCTCCCCAGATTTTCATGCCCTGACCAGCCCAGAGACGAGTGGCTGTGCAGGAGAGGAGGTGTTTGGGATGGACAGACACCCAGGTGGGGCTCGAGAAGTTGTCTGGAAATGAACATTTAGACTGATGCCAAGCAGGAGGAGATAAACACCTAATCCCCTTATTGTGCCTATGACTGTCCTTCTCGATTAGGTGTAAATGAGATTAAAAGTTCACTGAGGAAAGGATTTGCTGGTTTTTGTGGGGACCTGATATTCACGTTTCTTTTTTTTAAATTAAGTTTGCACATACAGCTTTCACATGGCACTGAATTCAGGCAGCAGGAATTTGTGCATTGTTTTCCTCATGCCTAAAGATACCAAATCTGTGAGAGGCTTTGGCTCGGCACCTCTCAGGTTGACCTGTGTGTGGGCGCCATCAGGAGCTGGTCTTTCCAAGCCTGTGGGAGTCAAGCATAGGTGATGGGCTGTGTCTGTTCAATGCCCAGAGCTGCAAGCAGGGAGTGGGAAGCTGAGCTGTGAAGAGGATATGTAGGAAAAAGACCGGAGCTGAGTGAAGCCAGTGGGGAAAGCTGGCATGGTAAGCTCAAGTTTTCCCCAGGAGAATGGGAAGCTTTCAGCACTGCTTCTGCTTCCTATTGAAATCTGTGTTAAGATGCATAACTCCGCTCCCACTGTAATCAAAAAGGCTGATTTTTAATACATGGGAAATTCTGGGCTCAATAGAACTGCTCTTGAAAAAACTGTTTGTTAAAAGTAAAAGCAAGCACAGAAGGACCCCAGCCAACTAAACAATTCACTCAAGTGGCTCTTACAGCATTGAGACTAACTGTTTTAATTTAGTTGTAATGAAGGAAAATTTAAAGTGGTTGCCAATGCTCACCCAGCTAGAGAAATGCAGATGACTCTTTTCATTTTCCAAACTATTTATATGCGAAGCTGCCCTGGGGAGAAGTGGGCAATACTGAAATGATGTGTCTTTTCTGAAACTGCTAAGCTTCACTCTATTTAGTGATTTGATTTAGTTATTTTTTGTTTTCCAAGAGTGTTTCAGCTGACTTCTGATGAACAGGTGAAGAGTTTTCCAGAAAAATCTGTCTTGCAGTCATATTAATCTTAAATATTAATTACAGTCATATGAATCTTTAAATTATTAAATCTTGACATAATTTGGATTCATTTTTGTATTACACTGGCTTAGGTTAAATAAATGATCCAAGCATCTGCTACAAAATGCAGTTTTGTGCAATCAAGTCCTACTGATGTGAGATATTAATAAAGCAATTTCATATTTTATAATACAAATTCATTTTCTTTTTTCCATCCCTGAAAGCAAATGCATTCACAGCATGATATTGAATATATATTGGATTTTTGTCATTATATTTCTTCTCATAAATGCTATACCCCGTGACCCAGGAGAACGGCAAGGGCCAGTGTCCACTTCACCGAGGGCAAATTTTGCCCTTTACAGTAATCTGAAGGACTATGGTTGGATACTGGATGTGAGATTTGAAAGCCTGTCACTTTGAAGCTGTCAGTTCTACACTGTCTCACAGTGCTTCAAGTGATCAGGTCCCAGGTCTTACATTACTCTAGGTTTATTTTCAGTAAAAGAGAAAAATATTTCCAGTGCCGGTACAATATTACAAACGGATCAGATAAAGAGAATGATCCCACATTCTGCATCTGACAAACATGTGACTCCTGAAATGCCTGTGAAGTTTCTTTTGAACCCCTCCGTACCCTGTGTGCAGGTTTGCTTATTAGTTTTAAATAGGGCACTTGGTCTTCTTACGTAGACTGTTAATTGGAGATTAGAGCATTTAGCCTTTTAGGCTGCTAGTTTAATTATGGTAACGTGTAAAATGTATCAGCAAAGCCTGTTTGTCTATGCCAACTAAATTTCTTAACTTCATTCGGGTTCCCAATCAGCTGCTCCATGTCTAAGGCAAATTCCAACAGCGATGGCATTAGCTGTCTTGGCCCAAACCCCACAAAATGAATAAAAAATGGAAACCAGACTGGCTTTCAGTTCCTGAGAGTTAAGTGACCCCTGCCATTAACACCGAGAGACACAAATGAAGAACCATTCATTTGAGCTGTATTCTTGTGCATGAACAGCATGCTGCAGTCTCCAGGGCTGGCAACATGTCACCCTTTGTTACACTAAACCAACATGAAATAAAATTGAGAAGCCTGAAGTAAATATGGAATCCACAGAGAAGGTTTCCCTGTGCATGGTAAGAAAGACATGGGCTGAACTACTGGGCTGTGTGGCTGAAATAGAGGTGGTCAATAACTACTTTTAAGTTTTGGAGAAGAAGTCAGGGTGTGGAGGAACGGGGTGCTGACAGCAAGCAGGAACAAAAATGTGCATTTGAGATCCAGCTCAGGAAAGCAGGCGTGTAGAACACAGTGCTTATTCACTTTTTAAAGTTTGTGTTTCTAATGCTTATTTTGTGTATATCTTTCTCATTTCAGATTGCCTGTTTGGTTCCTGTTGACCAGTTTCAGTTATACAAGAGGTTGAAGTTTGAACGAGGTGCGAACGTTTTTTGTTCCTATTATCTTCTCTTTTGTCTGTGGAGGCAGCACTGTTATATACTGCAAAGACAGAGCCTGTTGAGTGAGTTAAGGAAGAGACAGAGAAGATGTTTTTGCTTTGAAATAGTTTAAGAGCAGTCACTAGGTCTGACTGTGCTCCACAGACAAATTCGAATTTCTTTCAGTATTGAAGAATCGAAAAAGCAGCATCTTACTGAATTATCAGATTTTTACTCAAGCTCGTGGGCAGCAGTCTCCGACTGTGTGCCTGTGGCTCCATTGTTCTTCCGATAGCACGTTCACCTTGTATCCTTGAGGTTGTTATACTGGTGGAACTTGGCAAGGTGCTAGAGGCTGGTGCAGGCCAGGGCACACAGTCCTTTTACACATCCATAGGGATCTTCAGAGCTTCTGGGGGACACATGTTCTGAAGTACAATGCAGATTTTTGCAAGCATCCCTGCAAAATAGCTTTGCGTACGTAAAAACCTCATGTGTGTTCACCTGGTAGAGTTTTTCTTCTTGAGGATTAGTCGGTCCCCTCATTCCTGAGTAAGGCCTATTTTGCAAACAAGTTTGAAAGTGAAGGTCTCACTGGGGCCAAGCTTTCCTATGCCCAGAGGTCACCCTTCTGCATCGGGAGATGGTTCCTTGCCAAGGCTGAAGAAGAAACTTGCTAGTCAGAAGGATGAGATCCCATTCCTGGTTTTAAAGACTGTCAGCAGCTTGAAAGTCTCAGCTGGAAGGTGCGGTGTTTTTCAAAGGACTCAGTGCGTGGTACCATGCAGAGTGGTGTGTCTGAGACCCTGCCCCGACTCTGCCTGTTTTCAAACTCTCCTTGAGAGATTGTATTTATGTTCTTCCTCTGCATGCCTGCTTAGACGCAGTGGGCTGGGAACGCGTAAGACAATGCAGAGGTCTATAAAAGTTAGGCAAAGCAATGCACTTGAAAATTTGGTCAGATAGAAGAATATATAGGTTTTTACAGAATCTCATCTGACATCAGTCCTTATGAATGACCACAAAGTACAAAAACTGCCAAATACTCAAATATGCCCCAGAGTTTATGGGCAAGTGCAGATCGTAGCTATGATTTTCAGGCACTTGGGTCAAAAAAAAAAAGGAAAAAAAAAATCCCAAACCTTGCTTTCGTTTTTTATTTCTTTCTCCTGTTTTACCACCTTCTTGTTTATTCTTAATTCCTTAGGAAGTCTCTCCAGTTCATGAACGAATCAGTGGCTTGTCTACAGTCCTAGACTAGGGAAATTGGAGCTTGTTAAATCACCATGTTAAAGGGTTAAGAAAGAGAGCCTTTCTTGCAGTACATTAATCTGTTTTATGTAAAACCTCTTTTAACTGAAGATTCTGAAACTACTGGTTTCCTGGTATCTCCTCCTCTGTAACTAGCCAAAGCTGAACTCATGATCTTTTGTCCAACTCACTGTTACGTCTTTTTTTTTACTGCCTCCCACGCAGAGAAGCCTGAAACTTGTCTCTTTTTAAAATCCTCCTTTCCTTTTCTTCTTGCCTAAGTCTGAAAAATCCTCTTCCACCTCTGCTGTCTCTCTTCATTATGATTCTAAGATCTGTCCTTGCTCCTTTATGATGAGTAAAACTGATGTCCAAGCAGCAGACTTAGACATAGCCCTTTTGCCTTGCCTTTCAGCCCCAGCAATAAATCCAGCTTACTGATGTCTGGGAACAGCGATTCCTGCTAGCTAAAGCTCTGACCCAGACACCCAGCACTAATGCTAGCCCTAGCCAAGACCTTTTACCTATCCTAGATTTAGTGCCGTCCCCAAGGCTGATCTCATCAGTGGGACTTGGCTTATTAGCTTCTGCTGGCCTGAAGCTCCCTTCTCAGACCTGAGCCATACCTGCAAAGCCTGCCTGCCCTGGTCTGACAGTCTTTTTCTGAAACTAGCAATAAACCTTGCTGATGGCATCTGCTGGGGATGAATTCTGACCCAGAATCTACCCAGAGACTCCTTACTGGTTTTCAAGTGATTGGTAGAGCCCTTCCAGACATTTTCCATTGTGAGATGAATTTTGAGGAAAATTTTGAAAACCCCAATAAGGACTTACACATCCAAAAGCTATTTCCCCCATACCCCATCTGTGCTACCCCATCTGTGTGTTAGCTATGTTAGTAGAATATATTTCTTCTGAATTTCATTGTTTTCTTTTTTTAATGGACCAAAAATATTGTGTAAAAAAGTAGTGAGAAGTAATTAGCATAGAATTGTGTATCTATAGACAATCACTAAATCTAATAAGGAGTGCACTGACAGTATGCTATTCTCTTGTGGGTTTTGTGTTCTTAGAATGCAAATAAAAAACAAGCTTTCTTGCATATGTGTAACTTCTCTGCATCCAGTCAGGGCCAAGCCCCAGAGCTTCTGTGAAGCATATTTTAGTAGAAGAAACAGGAATTCCTTTACGTCTACTTAGGATAGGGTTGAGGTAGTCAACAGAAGTAAAGAAATAGAGAAATGGTAAGTAGTTAGAACACATGCATTATGTTTGTTTCTGTGACAATTGCTCAGTAGGCTGAGTGGTAGAGGAAAAGAATCTCCCATTTTATGCCTGACTCAAACGTAGTCCATTTTAAAAGGAGGTGTTGCTAATATTCTGCGGATTAGAATCATGAACTCATCCTTTCAGTGAGTACCTCTCCTGAGCCAGAAATTATTTTCTTCAGGGTGCTGCATTTCCCCTGTCTGCCACCCACATCTCACCTGCTTGCTCACATGTTTTATGAAAACTGGCCAGATCCCTGCCCAAAACTGGCATTGTTTGGGAAAGCTTTTCTCCTGACAGTGGAGGGAGTTGTGGCTGAACTGGCTGCAGGGAAGCAGGGGAAAGGCTTGGGAGAGAAATGGCCCTAACAAAGAGACGGGTAACTTGCCAGAGCAGGACTATAGCCTTTTTCCCTTTTTTGGCTGTGCCTTTTTAGTTTTTTCTGGTTTTGCTTGTACTCCATGGTAAACCAAACAGTATGAGACAGCATGGATTGCAAAATACCATCTGTAGGTTCTTTGTAAAATGGAGGAAGTGGGAGAGGAGGCAGTTTCATCTCATGCATTACAACTTTCTGTAACAAATTGTTAAAAAACAGGTTTACAACCCAACTCTCCTCCTCCCAATGATGTTAAAACCAGACATCCTGTCTTTCTCCCAAAAACGGGATAGGGGAATTTAGGTTTCCAAAGCTGCGTTTTCAACAGAAAACATACGGAACCTATTGTGTGAAGGATTAAATGCAATAGCAAGTACTAGGCCATGGCCTTACCCAGTTCAGAGTTTCTTTTAAGAGACACCAAAGGAACCTAGAAAAATAAAGATTTCTCAGTCAGGGCTCTACTTTTTAAAAGTATGAAAATATGAAAAGTGACTTGCTTGGCCATGTGTCTCTTCTCCCCACTAATGAAGCTGAGAACTAATTTGTTTTGGCTTTCATTCAGTTAAAAGCAAAATGATTGTTTGTTTTGGGAGGCAACGAAAGCATGTGCAAGAGAGTAAGAGGAAAGAATGCAACTAGATTTATGAAGTGGCTGCAGGTAGATGGTACAGGTGTTTTGCTGTCACTGCATAAATTATAGGTGACAACCTTTGCATGGATATAGAAATTCTCCACGTCTGATGCAGAAATTATCTGAAGTCAGAGCACTGTGTACCTGTGCGTCCTGCAGGCAGCAGAGAAGATGAACATCCACGTGTGGTTTCAGCAAAATTTGCTAGGGAACGTATATATGAGGCCCTTGTGCACCTTTTTGTTTCTAGTGGGACAACTTATTTTACCTGCTTGTAATGGCTTTTGCCATCTGACAGTCAGGATTTCCACCAGCTTCTGAGACATCCCCTCCATCTATTTATTTTCAGTGGTGATACCAGAGATCTCCCAGGGAAGGAGGAGGGGCAGGTAGCTCCTGCAGGCACGACAGCCCTTTTCTGGGGAGGCTCTGCAGGGTGTGAGTGTTCGGCTGCATCTCATGGAATTGAGGAGCAAATGAGCAACAGTGAATGTGTCCCAGCTGGGTTTTTGTTGCAAGTCCAAATTCCTTGAATAAAGATTGGGAAGTGAGAGAGAGGATCAACATTTATCATTCTCTGCCATGTGATGATGACCATAACTCAGTGTCTCCACCCTGAATGTTGACTTCTGTAATAATCTGATACCAGACAAATAGTAATGATATGATACAGTGAATATTAACTGGAGTTTATAGATAGAGGAGAGTAAATAAGGCATGGCAAGTGGCTTGACATTAATTTAATTGCAGTCTTTCTGCTGTTTATATGGAAGTTACTGCATGGCTTGCACATGTGAAAGACATGGAGTGACCTAGTGTTACAAAAGACACGTGCTTCTCAGCGAGCAGCAGTTAGGTTCGTGTTTTGAACCTCCCTATGAAAAGGCAAGGGACACGTTCTGTGTAGTGTATTTCTATTGTTGCAATGATTTCAGTGCCACTGCTGAGCAGAGCACAGATGCAGACCTGCCTAAAGAAGAGAAGGCCCAAATGCCTTTTGGCATGGGTGCAGAGCGCTTTGGCTCCCGCACCCTCGTGCAGAATTGGGTGTTGCATACCTAGACACATGCCACTAGAACAAGCAGGGGACTGTATAAAGAGCTTTATTTCTCTCTCTCTTGTGTTTCAGAAGTCCACTTGGACCCCCAGAGAACATGGTGCCCCACAGCCGACTGCCAAACTGTGTGCCACATCGCACCCAGCGAGTCGGGAGCACCGGTGCCAGTGGAGTGCCCCGCCTGCCACCTGACCTTCTGCTCCTCCTGCAAGGAGGCGTGGCACCCGCAGCACCTGTGCCAGGAAAACCAAACTACTCCAGTACCAACCGAGCAGGGGTAAGACGGGAATCCATGGAGGCCATGCAGTCTTTCAGTTCTTTTCATCACAGGGCCTCACATCAGGTTCATGGAACGACTTCCTTCTAGGTCCACAGCTTCAACTCTGAGACTGTCCATCTCTCCTGGTGTTTCCTAAATACAATTCCAGTCTAAATATTACTTTAAATGATAAATTTTATTTTTAATACTTATTATTATTTGTGTATTTGTCAGGCTTGGGTTGCAACTGACACTTCTGAAAGGTGAAGCCCTCCAGTACTTTAAATCTGCCTAAAGGCTCTGTTCATATGCTAGAATTATGTCCTGTGCCCATAGAAAAAATCCAATATACCAATATTGCAGGATCCATATTTTGCCTATACTGTGATTAAGAAATCATCCCTGCTTAATATTTATAGAATCTCTGCATAGACAAACCTTAACTCCTACGCAGAGTGTAAACTTCACTTGGTGTGAGAAGCCTGATTTATGGTCATTTTCCTTAAGTGCAAACAACCTACAGATCAGGTTGTAAGAGTCATTAATCTACAGAAAGAAAGCACTTTTGTGTTTAAATTGTCATGTCTTTGGTTATCCATTTTTGTTTTCAGAATCAGGTCATGTTGAGTCACGTGTTCTAAGTTTTCTATCATATTTTTTCAAGAAATTGAAGACTTAAAACCTAGAGCATTCTGCTTGCTAGAGACTTCATTGAGTAGGAGTTGCCAAAAAGCTCTTGCCATGGTTTTTCTTCTCTAGGTGTGATCTCTGGCTTTGGTGGAGTTTAAGCCTATTTTATTCAGACAAGGACAGTGCTATGAGTTGCATAATCCAGTCCTGTTAAATGAATTGTGCAAGGTCTCTGTAACAAAGTCTTGAGTTTCAATGCTACAGGTGATTAATTGTGGGTGTAGGGAGTGTTGGTTTTATGTAGCATAAAAGAACAAGGCAAGGGATTTTCACTTTTACGTGATGTTAATAGTCTTACACCTGGTAGTGAGTATGATTCATTGTATTGTACTGAATATAAGAAGCTTCACACACTGAGTGCATTAGGACAACAACATTAGATTCTCTGGAAAATAAGCACAGTACACATTAGGCAGTGGACCTGAATACCAACAATTATGTTCACATCTCACTTAATGTTTCCTTACTTTTCTAGATTCCTTATTGGAGCAGAGACAGAGATACCAATTAAGCAGTGCCCAGTTTGTCGGATCTATATTGAGCGAAACGAGGGCTGTGCTCAGATGATGTGCAAGAACTGCAAGCACACGTTTTGCTGGTACTGTCTACAGAACTTGGATGTAAGTACTGCAGAGAAAACACCAAGATAAAGATGTTCACATCTCACGTTAGTCTGAGGCCCTGTGCAAGCTCTTTGTTAATTCAGTGTTGTCCTAGCAAATTTCTTGGCTCCATTCAGCTTCTTACTCAGTTTCTTTCTTTTCTTTCACCCAGTGCTTTTATTTATATCAATATCGGTTTTATTTCTTCCATAAAGGGTTATAGCCGTGTCTATGGGTCCCATGTTTGTTCTTTGAGGGAAATGGGACTGACTTACTGCTTTCTGGAGGTTTGTTCCAGCAATACCTTGCCCTGATTCCCTCCTCCAGTAGCTAAAAACAGTTTGGTTGAGAGTGAGGGAAATAAATGTCTTCCCCCTGTTTCAACAGCAAAGGACACAGACTATAGAAAAAATGGTATGGTACTGGGTGAAGGGGGTTGTTCCATGGCACGGTGCTTAAGGGCTCTCTGCTAGACAGGAGGAGCTAGGTCTCCTTTTCTAGTCCATCTCTAGTGCCCTGTTTGCTGAAGAGAATGGTTATTAGGCTTGAGGATAAAAATGCTGGATCATGAACATGGATTGTAAAGTGCATGTTGCTAGTTATTTCTCAGAGGTTGCAAACCACTCTCAACTCGTGTGGACTTCAAGTATCCTAGCAGAAATAATTGTCCTGGAAGTAATGCACTTGTGTATATGGCAGCTTGCCCTGTTGGCACAGTCATCAGTAACCACTGTGGGAGTGTGAAAAGGACTTTGCCAGCACTTGAAATAAAATGTTTTGTGCTGCGTGGCTTTTCTTGTCTTCTTTTTTGTACTCCACAGCCAGCAATGAGACTTCCTCATCCTTCATCCTTCCTTTACTCAGCATGCTAAACAGGTTTCCCTTAGTGTTATATCCCCTTTCTGTGTGGGTGAATGTGCTTTTTCAACATGAGTCTTAGGGCTTGCCTCAGAGTACATGCAGTACACTGTGATTGCTTAACACTGTGCTGAACCAGAAGAGTGTCAGATTCTTGCAGACTCTGCAGACATGCCCTTTTGAGTTTTTGTGGGTTCAAAGGGAGAAAGAGAGAAAGAAACTCTAGTTATGTGATTGAAATGTAGTCTTTCTAAATGTATGGGGTTACAGGAGCTCCAGGCGTAGGTGAAGGTAATACCTGCAAAGCCAGAGAGTAGGGCTGAAAAGTGAAAGGGGAAGCAGCATCAGGTTACAGCACAGTGGTTAAGGGAGGGTAATGCCGGGCATGAGTCACCTTCTGAAGAAAAAAAAAGAGTAATTTAGTAAGTATTAATGGTAAAAGAGAAATTAAACAGGATTTTTGTACTTTTTTTATTTTCCTATTAAGTCTTAGAAGAAAATTTCTGTGAA
Organism: Struthidea cinerea; assembly: GCA_013397865.1. NCBI lineage: Eukaryota > Metazoa > Chordata > Aves > Passeriformes > Corcoracidae > Struthidea > Struthidea cinerea. The sequence continues at coordinate 493,031 of VZTI01002430.1, read as the reverse complement.
GTGTAGGTACAGCAGGAGAGCAGAAGGTAGAATACCTCAGGATCCCCCACATAGCTAGTTTTCAGAAATGCCTGTTGTTTTCAGTCCCATTTATCATCACCAGATTATAGACCAGGTACTTGTGCCATAGGTGAAACTCATGTGCTTATGCTTTTTAAAAGTGGGGGAGGAAAGATGCTGTATGATAGCTCAGGTGCCAAACATGCGCCAATTTCTGAAACTGTGAGAAGTTTCTCTAGGTAATTATTTAGAGGACAGGTGAACTTGTCTGCTGGCAGCTGGCAATTTCAAAGCAGTGCCAGGAAGGTTGTGTTTCCACTCCGGTCTTGAACCTCTCCCTGCAGTTCTGTAACCTGCTCTTACAGCTTCTCCTTTTGTTTTTCAGAACGATATCTTCTTACGACATTACGACAGAGGCCCTTGCAGAAACAAGCTGGGCCACTCACGGGCTTCAGTGATGTGGAACAGAACACAGGTGTGTTCCAAGCCAGCTGGGCAGAGCTCTCATACATGCATGAAGCAAAGAGATTTTACCCTTCAGAGAAGGACCAAGATGATTATTTTCATGTTTTCATCTTTTCTTTTTTGTGACCTATGCTATGTTTATGCATGCACATGTGTGTTTTATTTTCCATGTTGTCTAAATATATATTTTTCACCCCCCTGTCTTTCAGGTTGTAGGGATCCTCGTTGGACTAGGTATCATAGCATTGGTGACCTCTCCCTTGCTGCTTGTGGCATCTCCATGCATCATCTGTTGCATTTGCAAATCTTGCCGGAGCAAAAAGAAAAAACACAGCCCGCCAACAACCTAAAACTCTGTGTCTTTTGAGTCTCCATCTGTACAGCATCTGTATGTGAGAAAGCACAATGGTTGTGTTTTGGTGCCATACCTACCAAATAATGCTCCCTTTTTTTTGCCAATCCTTGGGATAAGTGCCTATTCTTTACAGGCTACTCTATCACTAACAAGTCCTAGTGGGGGAAAAGTCTAGCTTATTGTGCAGTGCATATGGTGTAGGTTTTTGCTTCCCGAAGAGGAAAACAGGACACCATTCAGTAGTTCCTACCATGAATATGATCTACCATTCAAGACTGATAGAACATTCCCATTTTCCATCAGCTGCACATGACTTGATCCTGCTGCGTTACTCTGTGTTTGCAGATCCAGTCATTACTGTCGTGCTTGCTGTTGGTTCTTGGTGACACTCAGATTTCTCAGAAAGTTTTGGGTCTTTTGTAAAAGAGGGAGAGAGGGAAGCCCGATTAGGTTCTTCTGTCTGCTAGCTTGTGTCCCGTTAAAGGTGACAAACCATTAAGAAAATATGTTTGGTAGTTTCCTGTCAATTGGCTGCCATAGCATTTCTTTCAGCATTGAAATCCATTTGATTTTTACTATTGATCTCGACTACAGAAGTAAAAAAACAACAAAACTGTTTCTAAGATAGGGCTCTCTTTAGAGAGGCTGCACTGCCTTGAGAAAGCTGCTTTTTCTTCACATCAAACATGACATAGATACCATGAAATATTAGGAATATGCATAATTCCCTACCATTGGGCATGCCTTTTGTCAGTACCATGGGTGTAGCAAACTCACAGTGAAGGTAATACTGTAAGAAAGACTGTGATACAGTTCCCATTTGTGCAGAGTGTTGGGATCTTGGTTGTGTGTGTACAGAGTGGCAGCATGGGCACGGATATTCCAAGGACATACGGGAAATGTGTTTTCTAGGCAGTCAGTATATTTTTTCAACAGTTTACGTGGGGTGGCAGCAAGAACCCCGTTAAAAAGTTATTGAAACCAGGCTAAGCCAAACCGTCCTTTAAAACCATATGGACTTGCTGAAGTGAATACTTGAGAAATGCTGTGTAAATGTGAGTTCCAACCAGTGGTGGGTATTTCCTTCGTCCTGCTCAAGGTTAACAAACTCTGTTACTGATATCTTTTAGTTACTCTAAATCTGGAAGGCTGTCATTTAATAAGTGCTTCATTTTAATTTGGTGCCTCACCACCAAACCGATTCAGACCCTGGTATCAGTTACACCTGTATAAGTTCACTGAAAGATCGCTGAAGAGCTGGAGTTACTCCAGGCTCACTCAGGAGTGGCTGAGATCAGACTCTACTCCCTGGAATTTATTTCCTTAATGGATGGTTCTCCTCACAACTGGGGCCGGTAGCGCTTTTGTTCTGGACTCCCGTCTGTGCATTTTATATCTGTGGGAACAGATACAAGTTTGCATTGTATAATTGGTTGTAATTCCAAACCCCTTTCCAGAAGAGCTGCGAGGTCTGAAGGAGACGCTCAGCCCGAGCGTGGTGTTGGGCTCGTGCTCTGCCCGGCTGCCCCTCTCTGAGCACAGAGCACAGGTCACCCAGAGAGTGCTGCGAGGAGCATCTGTGTGTGGTGTTTGGCCGAGCCTCAGGAACCTTGCCTTCTTGGCAGCTGTAAACGTGACCTTTTTTCTGTTTAACTCCACTCTCTGGTTACTGTAACAGAAGTGGTTGGTGGTCTTCTTTTGAGAAAGTGTAGTCTGTTGAGCAGACTAGCAAGGACAGAGGCCTTAAATGATACTGTCTGTTTTACTTTTTAATTAATTTCTTTTATAAATACTGTCTGACTTTGCTACCAGTCGTGGCTGGAGGGCAGGCAGTGCTCGCCAGTGTGAAAGGCTATATTTATTCTTCATCCTCAGCTTTGAAGGGAAGCAGAAAGGTAGTCAGTACATTCTAAATTCAGAGCGCAATGCAGGCAACTGCCATTTATTATAAATAAAGAATGTTTTCTGTATGTGTTTTCTTGAAGAGCACTAATGGTAGTGCTTTGGGGTACTTGTGACAGATTAAAGTGTCCAGCCCTTGGCTTTGCACTATTTTTCTACCTACATTTTTATGGCACTGCTGTCATTTCCATTTTATTTATGAACTTGAAGTTGCAAGTCTTACTTTAACGAAGCCTCAAGGACAATGATGTAGGAACTGTACAGTCTCTTCAACCATAACCAGCATTGCAATGCACCAATATCTTCTGCATGTTAAAATTTGAGGGTTTTTCATGTTTTGTGATCTTACCCATGACTGATGCATCCTTTGCTAGTCTGGTTTCTTTCCTTGTCCTCTCCCTCTTTCTGTTGGTCTGTTTTTGCTAAAATACCTGTTGGAATGAAGGTGTCTGATTTTTTTTTCATTAACACTGTTGTGTTAATGAAACTGTCAGGTTCTTCCCTCTGTTAAAGAAATGCAGCTGAAGGCAGCTCTCTTGCATCAGTTTAGATGCCTGGTGGGGGTACCAAAACTGGTATAAATTAATCATGCAGGAGTTTACACAGCCTGGCAGTCTCAGCCCCAGTCCAGGCATCTAGAAAGTCTGGATGTGGATTGGTAGCCCAGACCTTAGCTGGAGGTCTCTACACAAAAACTGGACAAGGAGAGCATGAGCTACAGGCACCCCTTCCTTTGGCTGCGTGGGTGCAACAAATGGACCAAGAAGGAAGCTCTAGACACTTTAGAGCTTAAAATTAAAGCTTTACAACAATGATTTTCTTTAAAAGGCTGTGTCCGGTGCCCCACATATCCTGGCTTTTCATTGCATGGGAATACTTGAGCATGTGCATTAAGTAGACCCTGACCTGGCCGAGTCGAGCAGTATCTGTGCGGAAGTGCTGGGAGCAGTAAAGCGCCATTGCTTCGTTTTCCAGAAGGCAGCTATTTTGCACCAACTGGCTATGCTCACAGAGTTTCCAGAGAAACATTTTAGCAGGAATCTTTTTACAGCGTTGGCTTTTGCTTTTGTGTTGCTTTGGTCTTTTTTAACTTATAAGAAACATTAAGGTCACTTTATAAAGGATTTATTGCAAGCATGACAAATAATACTAGTACTGATTAGGGAGAGAGAAAAAAACCAGAGCTCTGACTACATGGGACTCTTCTTAATCAATGTATCTGTAGATCACCCTCCTGAACTCCATCAGTATGATGTATTTGATGCATGTTACTACCAGGCTTCACTGCTCTTCCCATCCCTGCTTTTGCCCCTGTGGCAGGTGGCTGGCGTGGGGGCAGCAGCCAGGGGAGAGCTCAGGGCTGTGGCAGTGCAGGTACCACACAGGAGCACACTGCCCACCCTGGACTCATCACCAGTTTGTTCTTGGGCCTTTAAACACTGAGAGACACCTTGGGGGTTTTAGGCCTTTAATGTTACATTGAGAGCATTCACAGATGTCTCGGAGAACAGAAGTGGGAAGTACTTAATTTCTTCTGAACCAGGAGCATTCAGGCCTTATGAAAATTGGGCTCCAGGTGTTTAAAGGTCAGTTCCTAAACTTAGAGACCAGTGCTAGAAATCTGGATTTGTACTGCATCTGGCTGCAAATCTCCATGGCCACGTATCACGTCATTTCCCATCAGTCACTGGGTCTGTGTCAAATACAGCTGAAGATCCCATTCAGCATTCCATGTCCTTGTGTTAAAATGAGGATGATGATGCCTGCTCCCAAATCCATCTCTTAATAAAAAGAAGGTATTTGTCATGCTACAGCATAAGTGCATCTCTGCAGTATTTACTCCAGAACTATGATAGGTGTTTGGTCCTGCCCTCCAGTAAGTGATGGTTTATTTTTGGTGCATGGGGTTACTTACCCCAAAGAAGGGCATGAGGGGTAACAGTAATGAATGTTTCTCTGTGCTTTAATGATGCTAAATGCTATGTCTTGTTGTCTGTCAAGTAACACAGCATGACATCCCAAGATAAGTTTAAAATGTACAGAAATTTTACTTGAATGACCTAAGAGAAACTGGATATTGCCTCCATATTTGCATGAAAAAATAAATACAAGTGGACATAAACAACTGCATTTCCACAATAGGACAATAAAATCAACTTTTGGCTGCTCTGTTCTCTGGTACCACAATGGGTGGTTGTGCTGCAGTGCCTACCTACCACTGTAAAAATTTGAAATGTTTTGCACTGTAATCTTCTCCCAGTCATTCTTTCTCAAACTAATTCCATATATTTCTCATCCTGTATTTCAGGCCAAAGATTCTTAGAGCAAAGTTGGTAGATTTCTTTGTATGAGGATAAAAATCTTCCAACTGTTTTCTCCCAGGTTTTAATAAGAAATTTGATGCTGAGATACCTGACCAAAGATAGAAATTCCAGACTTGGCTTGTTTAGAAAAACCTATTGAGACTTAAGAAGTTCTCTTGTAAGATCTAAATAAGGACTGCTTTGTTAGAGCTCATAGGTAAGGGAGCCCTACAACTTTTGAGCTTCACAGAAGAGATGCTTCTGTTGTTAAGCAGACTTCTTTGGAAATGTGCAGGGGGGAAAAAAATAAATCTACATCCTCCATACATATCTTTATTATATAAATCGAAAAGACTTCTCTTGCATAGATTCATAATTTAGGGATTCAAACTCTCTGCAGGCTTTCTAGGGTGTACTTACACAGGAGGATAATCTTATAAATATGCTGAAGCAGTTGAACAGAGTGTGCTAGTTATAAAACAGTTGTCAGACATCTCTCACATGTGAGTGTGTAGGATGAGATCGGAATTTAGATGACTGGAAATAAAGATGTGAAAATCTACCTTTTCTAGACCAGCAAGAGTTGGTTCTTCTGCAGTCTGCTGGAAGGTGAACTTCCTGCTGAGGCTCTGGAGAACTTTGGTCTCATTTTCATTTGTCCTCTAGTTAGTAAAGTAATGAAATGAGAGCTGAATCGTGTTGCTGAACAGGAAACCCAAAGGCCTGTTTTGTGTCTCAACACTCCAGTTTCTCATAACCAATGTGGTTTTATAATTTATTATTATAATTTATACAATGCAAATATAATTTATAACTAGTAATTATAAAATTTTAAGGATGAATTATCATTGCCTTTATCATATTATAGATTATTTTAATTGCATTCATACTGGAAGGCTTTTCTCTTCTGCTTCCTGTGGAGAAAGTCGTGATGCTCCTGGCAAGGTAAATTCCTATGATCTGGTGCAGTCCACAGTAAATGTTTCTTCTCCTAATTTGTATATCAAAGGGTTTTTTATGATCCCTCAAGTTAGTTCTTTGAATCGAGCAAATCTCTATTGTTAGGAAGGGCAATTTCCTAGCAAGGAATTTTATTGACTATCACAGTCTGAGCTGTAAAAGATGATACTGGTTGACAAGGTCCGCCAGCTCTTTAGAGGACACAACCTCATTCTTCTCCCTTCTTCCCAAGAGACTTTCTTGTTCCTTGGATGAAAATTAAGGATGTCAGTAATTTGCTTGTGCCTTCTGGATGTCCAGACAGAAGCTGCAGTTTCTGGTGGCCACGTGCCGGGGGATCCCAGACAGGTTGAATGTGCGATGCTGCAGCATATGTGCAGTGAGTTGCTTTAATTTCAAGAATGTGCCTGAGCTTTATGGCTTTCTGGGGCCCATGCAGTGGATGTGGTGCACGAGGGACTCATCCAGGTGAGGCTTCAAGTGCCACCAGCTCTATGGCACGTGTTGTGCTGGGCCGTCTCACCATGTGCAAGCGTATCCCGGAGTTTCATCGGGGCCCTGTGTCAAGCTGGCCCTTTCCAAAGCTACCCACCCACCTCCAAAACTCCCCAGAATCCAGAGAAAAGCTCTGTTCCTTTCATTTTCCAAGTCTCTTGCTACTGGCCTGGTCCAGTTTCACAGGAGCTTCAGTTCACATGAGCTATTTGGAGCTCAGCTGGTCTAAGCATTCGCTTTTCCTAATGAACAAGGCTTGGGAACGAAGAGAAGCAGAACTGTTCCGTACCACGCTGGCGTTGGCATCCATAGGCACCAAAGGTCACCATGTGAGAGCTCTTTTAACTGCCCCAGCATTGCTTATTTCTGAAAAAAGCCTGTGTTTTAAATGTGTGTAGATGGAAGTGTCCGAGTCTGGCACTGGGTGTGTTTGTGCGTGCGGTGTGAGCCAGCAGCGGCCACGGACCCTTGTCCTGCCCCTCGCAGGTTTTACATTCTGTTTATCTATTTTTTGGGTTTTTTTTTCATTTCCTCCAGGTAATACACTTTCTTCACCACTTTTCTCCTGGTGAAGGGCAAAAGGGTTTGATCTTTGTAAGATTCGTTAAAATATTTTTGTGTTTATAAGAAGAAAGCTGACGTATAAAAAAATAAGTGCTTTTGTAAATTTTTTTTTGTGGTATGATTCAGCATTTAAATGTTTTACAGATGCAGTTTTTTGCACTCTCTGCATATATTCATAAAAATTATATTTATTTTCTGTCTTTAAGGTTTACTTTGGGTTTTTTTTTCTTCTGATGTTATAAAATGCAATATGTGCAACATTAAAAAATTAGTGTAAAGACATTGTCTCATTTTGTTGTAATCTTCAACTGCCTTTAAAAAGATAACAGAAAATTTATGGTAGGAATTTGAATACATCAGAGGTGCTTAATGGAAATTTTGAGGATAAAAGAAGGTAAAAGAGGTGGGATCAAGAGTCTTGGCTCTTACTTATTTTCTCAAGAATAAATGACATTAAAATCCTTTTAAAGAGTGTGGGGCAGGCTCTGGATTAGCCCGGGGAGATGCTGCAGTGGTGTGCAGACAGCATTGGTGCTTGCTATCTGTAGGTGGGGTGCAGCATTACTAAAGATCTGCTCCCCTGCAAAGTCTGGTGGAGACTGTGGCTTGGGAGATACCAGGAGCACCTGGAGGAGCTGGAGCTACCCCAGGCAGTGGGTGTGGGATGTGCGGCAGGCTGCACAAAGCAAAGTCTGCTGCTTCACAGCCCCCTTTTCCTCTGCTTGCTCCCTCAGCCTTGCCCGTCCTTGCACCAGAATGGGGCCTCCTGCTCCGAGTTTCTGAGGGACCTGCTGGAAGGTTGCATCCTGCTGTGCAATTTCAGACATCCATGCTCCTTAGTTTCCTCACATGCCCACATCCTGCAGTGCTTACGAGAGACAATCACAGCTGTGGTTTTGAGCATCACACATGAAGGTGATGTTTACTGTTAAATACTTCTAGTTTAGCTACAATTACTCAGCACATGCAGGTAGGATTTTCCAACTGGGTGACACATCCTTGAAAACCCTGTGTGTCATCTGTGGGGCTCTTCACCTCAATACATTATCTGAAAGGTCTTGATAGTTTTGCCTCTGAGAACATGTTTTCAGGATGAAGGTTGGGGAGAATACCACCATTGTCACTTACAGCTCAAAATTCTGGTCATGCATGTCCATTTTTTCCCCCCACCAGTTTGCTTAGAGTAAATTCAGCACTGGTATTATTCCACTTAAACACAGTAATTTTTTTTCGTGTGTGTGTGTTCAAGGCTCTTCTCTTGTTCTGTGAATGTGCAACAAAGTAGGAGCAACTTACCAGTCCACACAGTAACACAGGTGATGACTTGCAGCACACTGAAAGTTTCCAGCACAGCACTTTTCCTTCAGAAGATCTTGCTGTTTGCTGAGGAACCAGCTTTCTGATGGGAATGTGTCCATTCTGTCAGACTTAGGATGGACACCAGATGCTAGCAGCCAGTGTGCCTGGTACCCTGCCAGCCTACCAGCTGCCTGTGGTGGGCAAACTGCCCAGCTTCCCACCTGGTAGAGGAGTGAACTGCCAGCTCCTCACCTGGCAACTTTGAAGAAAAACACCAACAAATCTTCTCCAAGAAAAAGATACACATTTCTGAATTTCCAATATTGAAAATTCCAAATCAGACTAGTCTAAGCAACCCAAACATCTTCTGGCCAGTTTCGGAAAATAAATAAAAAAAAAAGTCAATGGATTCAAGTTTGATTTGATCCCTGCTTCAAGGTGCAATTTCCCCTCCCAGCTCCTGCACTTGTCATGAAGACTAGTTTTCTTCAAAAGCCTTTTATTTCAGAGTTATTTGTAACCAAATCCCTCGATTTTGAACTCTCCTTTTTTGAGATTACAGATGATGTTATTTACCTTCTTTACCTCTGTGTGTGTGCACATCCATCCACCCACCCACAACCACAACCCTCAGTCTGATCCATCCTTCCAGTTTGACAAACACAACCCACATCACCCTCTTAGAACACCTTTCCTGGTCTCCCATTTTTGCTCTGGGGTGACCCTGTGGGTGGTGCTGCCCACTCCATCATCATTGTATCACACTTCTCCATGGGGCCCATGACTCCTCCTGGGAATCCTTTCTCCTCTTCAGGCACTGACGGCGTGCCTCTCAGAAGGATTGCCCTTGCAAGTACATTTTCCAATGTCCTTTGATCCTGGTGCCTGCATGGCAACTCCTTTCTCTTTTAAGCTCCACAACTTTTTTGGTCTGAAAACTTCTTAGTTTTTGGAAACCAGAAATCATGGAAAATTGAAACAAAATGGCTTGTCTTTCTACAGAGCTTTCCATGGATATGTCATAATTAAAAAAAACCCAAAAAATCCCAAACCCCAAAGAAATCCACAACAAAAATAAAACCAAACCAGCATCCCATACCACCTACAAAATCATACTTCTCAGAGGAAACACTTTCCACTCGGTACCATGGGTTACCTCTTGCATGGGACATCTCATGCTGAGCTTCTCAGCCCAAAAAACACCTTGTTAACACCTGCGTGGTGAGCTATGTCTGCAGCCACTGCCATGCTGAGCCTTACAGGTGTCCAACAGGCAAACTCAAGGCTTCAAATTTGTACTGTGATACTCAATATAAAAAAACCAAAATCCTTTATTGTCCTTCCTTTCCCTAATCTGAGCTCTAGCTGGGCTAGCAAACAGTGCATCTAGCAATAGCTGCACTTTAAAGTTCAGCAGAGATGCTGGAATAACTGTGTCAGAGCTTTTAAGCAAGTCTTGTGTCCAGACCTTGAAGATGTGCTCGTATTTTATCCAAGAAGGGAAAACTGCAGGATATCTGATTTCTCAGAATGGGCTTATAAGAAGTGTCTGCAGAAGGGTGAAGCCTCTAAGAAAGAGCACCCCATGTCTTTTTCCTTAGCTGTATCATGTAGCAAAGAAATGAAAAATCCTTCCTGATGCTGACCCTTTATTAGCATAATCCATTACCAAGCACAGTTGGTAATTTCACAGTCTCACCTTCTTGAGATCCATGCCAGTGTCAAGATGTCAAACTTTGAGAAACCTGGAGGACTGGCCCCAGTTAGTAGGTAATTGTGTTTTCCTGGGTCTTGGCTAAAAAACTTGTATTTATGCCCAGGTGGGCGCAGGTGCCTGTAGTAGTGTGTGTGTGTGGGTGTCTCCCAGCTGTGAGAGGTAAATGACTCCTGCTGCTTCTAGCAGCTCCTGCTCATCCTGGGCACTACAGCTAGTGGGGAAGCTGCTCTGGGAGCTGTTGGATTGCCCTGTGTGAGTGTGTCTTAACATCCCGTTGCTTGGTTGGGTTGACCAGAGAAGTTGTGGGTGCCCTGTCCCTGGTACTGTTCAAGACTGGGCTGGATAAGACTTTGAAAAACCTGGTCTACTGGAAGGTATCCCTGCCCATGGCAAGGGGTTGGAACTAGATGATCTTAAGGTCCCTTCCAACCCAAACCATTCTATGGAATGGGGTCTGTGGGTCAGGCCCTAGGAAGAGGACTCCTGGAAATGCCTGTGAAAGTGCCCAGGAGCAGCGCTCTAGATACTAGAGGAGGTAATTCAGGACCTTGAACCTTGCTGAATGTCTCTCAAGAAAGTTTTGATGTTTTTTTTAAACTGTACCTGCTCCCATTTGTAGGTTTTCCCTCCTGATCTCCCTGGGAGTCCCAGTCAGAGCAGAGAGTGAGATATGCAATGGCAAAGATCAAGGGATTGATATCTGACTCCCTGGGATACTGAGGCTTGACTAAACTCTGTTGTTCTGCCCTCAGCACTGCCAGGAGAGGGGAATTAATCTGTTTTCTGCTACACTGTGTTCAGTTTTGCTGACCTATACTTTGCCTGTTTAGCTGTTGCCTGGAAGGGACAGTGTTCCTGGTGATCTTTCAGCTGGAGAAGCCTTGCAGCATGTGTGCTGCCGAAGTCAGCTGACAGGAGCAGTGTTGTAGTGCCAGTGGCACTAAATGAGGTAGTGTCATTTTAAAAACATAATCAGAACGGAAAGGAAACTTCTATCTTTGCTCAGGCTGTGACTACAAACAACTAAAATGTGACAGACCCTGGGGCCTCCAGCCTGTGTCATCACAAGGTTCAGTAGGGAGCAATTTGTGGTGGCTCCTCAGGGGCAGTGGTTGCAAAGTGGTAACAGGGGTGTTCTGGGATGTAGCCAGACCTGAGTCCCTCTTGGCTGGGTGAGGAAGTGCATCAGGGCCTGATGTATTTGTGGTGGCCCAGAAACCAGAAGAATGCTTGTGGTAGTGGTGGGTTGCTGGGTTTTACACTCATTTCTACTACCTCTGAGCTGTGTTGTCTTCACATCACCCCACATCATCCCGATGTGTGGGCTAGGGCTCTCGGCCACGGGAGAGCTCTGGTAGACAGTGTGGGGGCTTGGGGTGGCTGTAAGAAAACTTTTCTCTCTTCCACCAAGTGTGTAACATATGTGTGTTTAATCAAAGGCTTCAGTCTGTATTGCATGCAGCTTTTGGAGGAAAACCTCACTAGTTAGCTAGAGGTGTCCTGGTTAAAGTTCAGCTGGTTAATACGACCCTCTTACTAATTCTATTTATGAAGATGAGTGATTTCGCATAATGTCACGTCCCTCATACAGACTGTGATGCTTGTGGGTTTTCTTTCTGCCTGTTCCTTCCAGACAAGTGGCACAGCTGTTCATGCTGTTATGTCATTATTTGAATTGGCACCCGGTGCAGCCACTCCGGAGGATCTCTCTGCCTGAGTGCTGTGAGAGGTGGTGAATGTGTCTCCTTCGCAGGGCTGTGCTGCTGCACAGGGCTAGGCTGGGACCTGTTCATCACTTGTATGGAGCTTGGACAGGGTCCTACAATGGCAAGATGAAGGGAGAGTTTTGCCCTTAATTTGGTCCTTTCATCTCTCTTCTCCATGTAGGAGTCAACTTCTTTCAACAATGACCTAATCCCATCTTAGAAGAGTCAGTAAAACTATCAGTGTGCTTGAGGTGAGACCAGTTTATAGAGGAAACACAAGGGGCATGGGCATGGTTGTAGAAGCTTTTCCCAATGTCCTGAATCCCATCTTCTTGGGACCTGAACAGGGCCTGTGAAAGATGCTTCACAAGAGCCTGGAAGAGGAGGCAAATTTGGGGACCCAGGGAGAAGCCTGACTGCTGCTGCCCCAGTGTCTCTCCTGCCTTCAAGGGCTCTGCTCACATTTGCTTCCTGGCAGCTCCTGGTGTGGCAATACCCTTCCTCCAAGCCCCTCCACATCCCTCTGGAAATGAATATTTCAGAGAATAAACAAACCTGACTGCAGAGAGAGAAAAACACTTTCAAAGTAGGGAAAGACAAATGCCTGTGTAGGGGAACAAATAATGGGAGTAATGTGTAAGACTACATTATTTTTGTTAATTTTTGTAAGATGACTTGGTTCAGCTGCCAGAGCTGAGGCATATGGCATCAATAAAAAGAATTCAAATAAGAGAGCATGTATGTAAACAACAGGGGGTAACTCAGCAAAAATCAAGCATGTACTTCTTTGTTAATCAAAAGTAACCCCCTAATTCTAAGCTTCTGGTGGTTCATAATCCCTCTAAGGATTTTGGTCGCTCTTCCCAGCTGTGTCTTGGGTTTGGATAGTGCCAGGTCTGGGCCTGTGGCTGTGCTTAGTGTTATGTGTGCATGTGTGTCCCACTGCTGCCAGTATGGTCTGTGCCAAGTTTGTGCCTGTGTATAAACTTCTGGGGGATGACAGCTCTGCAGGAGACGAGCCCTGTATGGCAGTGGGCACGGAGACTGGCGGGATTGCGTGCCTGCCTCCCTCCAGCAGCCTCATCTGTTGCTGACACCACCCAAGGGAATGGAGGATGGTGCCCCCTTCCCTTCCTAAGCACCTCGTGTCTCCTGATCCTGCATCCATGTATTTTGGGTGTTACTGAGGCATGGTGAGACCCAGCCTTCTAGTTAAAATCAAGGAAAGACTACTGGTGGCTTTTCTAAGTGAACAGTAAATGCCTTCACTCCTGAGTGACTCCAGCAGACCCTGGAGCCTGTGCAGGCTGGGATGGGGGGGTGTTACAGCTGTAAGTTTCTACAAGGACTTCTCTGGCCCAGGCTGTGATGGTGGCCTAGAGGGAAGTGCGTGCCCCCACCACACATATCCTTGCAGGGAGGTATGTCTGCAGTTCACCTCTTCTCCCCCAGGCTGATCTGTACAGGAGCAGCAAGGTACTTGGTGATCCTGCTTCCACTGCTCTGGGAAGGCGAGTCCCTCTCAGAGCCAGGGTTTGGTGTCAGTCCATGTCTGCGACTGTCATTAAGCTGAGGTCACGCTGGAAGGATAAGCACCAGTGACAACCAGGATTGCTTATGACCTTGGCAGTGGAGGTGTTATTATAAGCCTCATTACTCATATGTTATTGTTATACTATCATAGAGAGTATAATTTTATACCATTGCCATTATCTAACTATGTATTTATATGCACACGGTGATCTTGGAACACCTGAAGTGACTGGTTTCTTCCCAAACGTGATTATGCTCCAGTCCATGTGAGACTAAAATACGTGGCAGCTGCCTGAGGCCTGGAGAAGTCCAGGGGTGATAAGGCACTGGGGCTATGTAGGACATTGCTTTGCTGGGGCAGGATGGAGGCATTTTCTGGGAGAAGATGAAGTTATTTTGCTCTTTGCAAATCACGTGTCACCATCATCCTTGTGCCCCCAAGCCCTGGTTCATTCTTTGAAATTACAGTGATTTTGGCTGAAGATGTGCCCTCTGCCTCTTGTTACGGGATTTTGCACATCCAAAGCTTCCTGTAAAGCTGGCACTGATGGGGGCCTGCTGGGGTTGCTGCTGGGCTGCAGCATTCCCATGGCCTGGCAGGACAGAGGAAGACGAGACTGCTTTATACTCTGTGGATAGCATCACGCAAAGTATAATAGCTTCCTCCCCAAGATTTGTTTTAAAAAATAGATGCTAATGTACTAAAAGCAAAGATGCCATTTATTTTTAAACAGGGTTTAACTAGAAACCATTTGCACTGTTTCATGCTGTATCATTTGTGTTTCACTTACATCTTTGGGAAAGCAGTGGGGGAAAGATGTGCAAGTCCAAGCTGGGAAAGAGAGAGGAAAAAGAAAAACCAAATACTGCCTCGGATGTAGGATTCTTCCATTTACTGTTACGGTACCCAGAGTAAATCCATGGGCTCCATTCAGTGCAGCTCTGGGCTAAGCTGGGAATATTGAGAGTCAAATTCCCTGAGGTAAAACCCAGCCCACCACCCTGCTTGCTTCCCTGAGGAGCGCAGGTCAGGTGATGTGTGAGAGAGGAGCAGCTGCAGCACAGGACCAGCGACTACTCACCAGTGACTTTGTGCAGAGGAGAAACTGAGTGTGGGAAGGGAGAAGGAGAGCAAGAGGGAACAGTGATGAGTGTCAGAGAGATTTGTCTTGGACTTTAAAGTGTTTCCTTTTCCATCATAACCACCATCGGAATGTGACTGCAGGTTGTGCTGCATCATCTCTGTTCCCAGGAAGCAACGGAGCTGCCAGAAGAGCAGAAAATCTGTGGAGAGGCAGCTCCATTGCTCCTTGCTCTGAATCTCCTGATTGTGTCATGGCATGGAAACAACTTGTAAGTGAGGGACTACATGGGTGAACAGGGAAAACAGGGGCCAGGAAACAAAAAGCAGGTTGCAATAACTGTGACTCAGAGGCAAAAAACCAATGTGGGATTCTCGCCAGCTGATTTCATGAACTGATTTAGCTGTTTTTCCTTGAATGTTGCCCAGTCTCTGCTGGGAAATAGTTGATGTGGGCACGCTGTCAGACTTTATGCTCCTGGAGGAATCAGAAGTGATTCTGGATGTTGGAGGTGGGTATTGAGTGTCTGGAAGGTGGGTTTCTCAAAGTGGTAGCTCAGGGACTGGCACATGGATAGACACCTCAGCATGTGTTACCCCATGAACACCTGCATATGTTGCTGAGCTGGGTGTTGGGGCAGGCTTCACAGGGCACAAGAGAGGTACAGCTACCCACAGACGGGGGTCATGGGGGGACCCTTCTGCCCTGCTGTCATGGGATGTCACATGAGGTCATGCCTTTTGCCTAATGGATCCAGCACTGGGGCGGGACAGAGCCCTCAGCTGACATCTTGGACACCAGTGCCTAATCTTCTTCTCGAACATCTTCGGGGGAATTTTTCAAGCCTGTAGTGGGACTTCAGGTGGGCACATCTTCCTTGACTTGACCCTGCAGATGGGGCTCTGCTGTGTAAGACTTGTAGGCACCTGACTTGAGCATCCTTGAGCGATTATAGAAGGCTGTGTTAATGTCCTCGTCACTTCCTGTTCTCCCCCACTTCCCCCGAAGACCTTCCTCGTGTGGCCTCAAGGAAGGGTGAAGCTGAGACACTGGGCAGAGCCACATTCCTGCACCAGAAAGTATGATACCCTTTCTCAGAGGTGCAGTCCTCTGAGACCTCTGAGACCATGGTCATGCACTCGGCCACAGATGGGCCAAGTCTGGGGGCTGTCAGCAGTGAGAACAAGGGTCTTGGATGGGTTGCAGAGGAAACTGAATCATGCCTGGGTGTGGGCTTGCTGACTGGATAATGGGGCACCTCATGGCTTCTGGTTCAGTAAGTGCCAATTCCCCATATCTGGGAAGAGAAGGGCAGGAGGGAATGGGGCCATGCAAGCTGCCGGATGGTGTCTACCTCTCTGTTCTCTGACCTCTAGCAAGGGTGGGAATAGAAATGGAATAAACTAGTGAGGTTTGGCCCTACACAGATTCATTCACAGCAATTTCCCCTTTGCAGGAGTGGGAAGGTTAAATACTGATTTGCAGCACAGCTGAGTGCAAGCTCTGCTCCCCTGCCTGGCTGTGCTGCAGTGGTTGATTCTCTGGAAATAAGAGAAAATTCAGCCAGGGGAAGTAGGTTATGTTGTCCAAATGCCGTAACATCTGCCACATCCAAACAGGATTCGTGTTGCTGGGGTGATGCAACTTCCCATTAACTGGGATAAGGGTTTTACCATGGATTGCTGTGCACTTCAGCTGTGATGTGTGAGGCTCTGTGGGAGCAAAACAGAGTTGCTTTTCATGGAAGTTAAAGGATGTCTCTGAAATATTTCAGACACTCCTCTGTATGGAAAATTTCACTATTATTTGCAGGAACAGAGCCTTTACAAGTCTGGAAACAACCTGGCTTTCTTCTGTGCACTGAAGGGCTTTCTAGGGACTTTTCTTTGCTGCTCTTCCCCTTTCCGCAGGTGTGACCCAAGGCAATGGCAAGGGGTAGGGTTAAGGGAAATCACTGATGTTCTTGTCCCTCTGCCAGGCAGCTGCCCTCCCCACGGGACAAAGCAGAGGACTAATCCAGAGGTTTCAGCCGAATACCATTTTGGAGCCAAAGCTGCATGAGTGGTCTGGAACTGCGAAGCAGCCGCTGTGGCAAGGGCTGGGGAGTGACCTTCCCAGCAGGTGGTAAATACAGCTGATGGTGATAGCCAGTACTGTGCCTTTTAGAAAATTAATATCTATTTATCTCTGGATGGGCACCAGAAAACAGAGTTATACTTTTCCTGCTGAAGGCTTTATTTTCCTCTTGGCATGGGCTCTGAAGGGTCTGGAAATGCCAATGATTCCCTTCTGCTGCCTGTGAGGTTTCCCTGGGACTGTTGTTGGTTTGGATAGAAAGCTGGTGAGGCTGAAGGTTGGCTGCTACCAGCGAATATCAGTGGGGTAGTGCTGCAGCAGGTTGGATTAAATGCTAGGAAAGAGAGAGAAGGTGAAATTGCAACCTCTGAGTGAAATGGGGCTCTCTGAACAAAATAATCTGAAAATGCTAGAGTGAGGGGTACAGCAGCAGACTAGCTGGGTCTGAGTGAGACATTCAAGGTCAGAGAGTGTGTTTTGAAGGAGCAGTTTTAGCAGAAAGGAGGAAAGCAGCCTTAACAAGGAAGGAGAAACACACATAGACTGTATGAAATAACTCCCTATTTTCACTTCACTTTCCTCTAATTTCCCCCTGGTCTTTAGAAACAGATGATCTTAAGGTCCCTAACTAGTGCAGTGAAGGAAGGAACTTGTGCAGTGTTAGCAGAAGGGAGAAGGAAGTCAGTTTAGCTGGCCAAAACTGACTTTTAGCAGCTTTAAGGTACAAAGCACAGGTCTGCCAAATGACCTCTGACTCTTCCAGGTTGTTGTCAGCACCGGCAGCTGTCACACTTGCACCCCCTGCCATGGGACTGGGACTCTCGCTCCGGGGTGCAGCACCTCCCAACTCACACCCCAGCCCTGCCCAAGTAGGTCCTGGCTCCTGTGTCAGGCATCTGTGGCAGAGCAGGCTGCAGAGGAGAGATGAGATATGGGGTTCCTTGAGTTGTGGGCTACTCTGGAATAAGTGTCAGGGGTTGGGTGTTGGGGAGAGGAGAGGACGGAAAAGGGGATTACGTGCACATGATGCTAAATGCATCTGATGTCAAACGGAAATTGTAACCGGAGCTTTGGCTGTCTGTCAGATCTTGTCCCTCCTCTGGTAAGAGGTGCTCCTCATCTCCCCTTCTGCCAGTAAGGGGTGGAAATGTGGTTATTGAGGACATGAGACTGGGGGAATAACTGATTTGTGTGTTTCTCTTTGCCTTCTGTGGCTGATTCAGGAGGGGTTCAAGGCTGGTGCTGGCAGGTTTGGGGCCCCTCAGGAAGAGGCAGGCAGCTAGCAGAAGTAAATACAGGGGATATACGTTTTATATTGTGTGGCATGAACATAAGCACTGTGCTGCTGTAGACAAAGAATTCGCCTCAGTCCTGTCCTGTCATCTTCACCTAAAGAACAAGCTTAAAAATGGAGCATGACAGATGATGTACTCCAGTACAACCTCCTCAGCTTCCCTCGAGCAGCACTTGAAGGCCCTTAAAATAATCTCTCAAGGTGGCCACTGGTTGTCACTGCTTTCAGAGGCTTACAAAGGGTGCACAGTTTGAGAAGCTGCACGGCTGGGTGCCTCTGTGTGGGAAATAAAGCTGGGGAAAGCAAACCTGTGAACAGCCTCCTTGCTCCTAGTTCTTGTGCCACAGAAGAGTTTGAGCCCGTTGTCATACATTTTAAAGATTCTATTCCACGTTGCTCTTTCTACCTCTGGATAGGAGGCACCAATCTGTTGACACAGGCAGGATGTATGAGTGACCCTCCTGCCCCCTGAGAGGAGCTCTCACGGGATATGGTGTGAAGAAATGCGCGGTGCAGGGCCAGGTGGGTGACCGAAGCTGTCCATTGCCTCTAAGTGAATACTGTAAAGAGAATGAAGCAAATCCAGTGGGTTATTCTAGTTATGCTCTCTCCTCTGGCCTTCCACCCCATCAGACGGGTGAGGAGGGCATCTCTGTAGGTATGTCAGGACAGAGGGATGAGCTGGGGCAGCCAGAGGCAGTTCTGTCATGTGGATCAGTGCAGTTACATAAGAAGTTGGCTCTAATAGAAAATAAATCAAAAGAGAGGCTGGTGAAAGAAACAGAGGCTTTAGAGCTGAAGGAGAAGTGAGTCTGTGGGAACACCCTGGAAAAGCTGCTCCACATTATCATTAGAAGAAAACAGCTCCATCAGAGGGGAAGAGACAGAGATATGTGGGGGGATGGAAGGCCAAGGACAGATGTCTGGTAACTGAGGAAGGTTTTCAGAAAGCCCAATGCAGAGCACTCTGCTGACACCAAGTGCGTGTGACCCCTGCTGTTGTCAGCATCCACTAAAGAAACCAGGGGCAGTGGAGGAAAGATGCTCTGAGGAGGCATTTCCTGCTGGAGGTCCTGATTTGGGATGGACTGGAGATGCAGCTGGTTGAGGGCTTTTCCAGCAGATCCTTATCTGCCACCTGGATGTACAACACTCCCTGCTGGGAAAGCAAGAAGTGATGTGAGGCAGGTGTGATAAAAACAGCATAAAGAGAATTTGGAAATGGGAACATCCCTCCAGCTTCTTGGAAAGGTGATGCTCGTCTGCTTTGTGAAATTTGTGAGGTTTCGGGCTCTATCTATGTGATCTCAGTGTGTGTTAAGGATGCTATTGGGTTTGTAAAGCTGCTGGACTGCGACGGGCAGCAAGCTGTATCCCGAGGAACAGGTGTCCCGGGTAAAAGGGATTAATAGCCCCGGGCAAAGTGAATTCCCAGCCCCCAGAACCTGCCCCTGCCCGCAGGCGAAGGGATGCTGGAGGCACGCAGGTGGGAGAGGCCCATCGGGTTTCCAAATGCAGTTTCTTGCTGCCATCTAGTGACGTTTGTGGGTACCTAAAAATGTCGCAAAAATGCCTGGTTATAGTGCCGGACTGCGAGCGGAGACGCTGGACTGGTACAGACAAGCGGCAGGGAAAAGATCCGGAGATACCGTGATCTTTGGTTTCTGTATCTCCTGCAAAATAACCGTGGAAAGTTCCGCATGCCAAGACAGGTTTTGGTGGATTATTAGTCATGAAACGTGTTTGTTATTGGATAAGGTTTTTTCCCAGATATGAGACAAAATTAAAGCTGGGTTTTTTCCTCCATAGCATCGTGGCTCTGGGTTGGAGCAGGTTTGCTTTGCCTGGCTGTGCTCGTTTCTTATAACAGTGCCCTGGTGATGCCCCTGACACGACAAGGAGCCCCCGATATAAACTTTGCTGATGAATCTGGATTGGTCTCAATAAAAAACCGGGAAAATACATTTCTTTTTGTACTTTCAAATGCTTCAGGCTCACCTAATAATGATGGATCATGACCCATGATATATTTTTTTCCTATGGGGAGGTGTAGGGCAGACCTAAAAAAGCAGAGAAATAGGGCATTGATGGATTTTTTAAAATGGCTTATTGGGATCACAGAAATCTTGACCCTCCCAGCTCTAGAAAATTAATAGGATTGCAATTCATCTTAACTTTTAAAACTGGACTTTCCTGAGCTTACAGGTGAAAATCTGTGCATTCTCTAAAGAAATTAAAGAAGCTTCTCTAAGTTTTGATTAGGCCAAGATATCACTATAAGACTTGTGAGTCCTTTTACTGCTTCTGAAATAAAAACATGATGAGGATAATACTTTTACCTTGGAAACATTTTTAGAAAGATTCCTGGAGTTTCTTTGTGTGTGCTGCTGCTGTGGCCCATTCATCCCACTATAATATGTTGTGGGTACTCAAAACTTTCTCCTGTGTCTCTAAATACCTTTGACAAGAACCACCTTTGCATCCTGTTATCGCCTAGCAGGCTTTTTCACCCTACCTCCAAACAGCGTCTTGCAAGAGCTGTGATGGAAACAACATATTACACAATGACTTTTCCTTATATCCCCTTTTTCTGTGCCTTCCTCCCAGCCTGAAGCTTTGCAGGGAGACCCACTATGAGGTCTTTAGCTGCTGAAAGCAGGATGCCTAGGAATACTGCAGGTATCCCATTACCATTCCTTCAGTCGTTTTTGTTCCCTGGCATCTCAGGGAGTCGTGGTGCCAACAGTGATAAATCACTGCTGCTGCTGGTGGTGTCTTTGGGGGCAGCCGTAGTAATTACTTGGAGTGACCCTTGCTTTCAGCCAGCAGAAAAAACCTTGCCATCATCCCAGAAGAGCTTAAATCCTTGATAAGATGCAAACTGCTGGCACCAAGGGCAGTGCATGTAGCCAAGCAGGAACATAATACTCAAACTACTGCTCTCCAGCCTGTGTATTTTTAAAACAAGGTTAATGATCTCTTGTTAAAAAGAGAACAAATGTGTAATGGCCTTAAAAATGTGGTGACTGTTTACCCATCTGTAATGTTTAAAAGACTGCTACAAGGGAATTAGAGAGGACAGTCCCCTTCATTGGAATCAGGAGGTTTGTTTGGACACAGGAAGGTGATGTGTGTGTGATCCAGGGGAGCTGACAGTGCACTCGGGCGGGGATGTGAGAGGTGAATTGGGACTGCTGGTGGGTCAGACAGGTCCATGAGGGGATGGTGGTGAAGTATTTCCCTGCTCTGAAGGTGAATCTATCTTTGCCATGATAGGTTTGCTATACTTTTTGATCGCTGGGGAGGTACAAAATTGGACAGAAGTCAAAAAACTCCTGGAGGAGTGCAGATGAGACTAAGGTGGTGAAAGGCACACAAAAAGCAGAGCAGTGACTTTCACAAGGTGAGACACATGCCATTTCCGTGACTGCCACATGCAGGCAGGCCAAACTTTTCCTTCCCTGGCATGTACCATGGCACTGCATAACTAATAAGGTCCATCTGGATTTGATGAGCCCCTGTTTTGCCCCAGTTTGTTCCCAGTAAGAAGCATGAGAGATGTGCCCGGAAGCTTTTGGGCTTGTGGCTGAGGAGGCTGCAGCGTGGGGGCAGCAGAGCTGCTGCTGGGCACAGCCAGCTCCTGATGGCTGCTGCATCCTTCCTTTGCTGCTCCCATCAGGAGGGCAGCTTGGTGAAATGTCTGGCCACACCACATCTGGGCTTTAATTCTGGAGCAGAGTAGAACTTCAGGTGCTACAGGATAGATGTGTCCTCTGCAGCAGTGGAGGTGTCCTTGGTCACACTTGGCGACCAAGAGTCACTGCTCAGGAAGGATTTTGCACTTTGCCTTGTGGCATTGAGACCATCTGGAGGAATTTAGCCCACAGATACCAAACCCTGGGCATGTAGCACCCAACAGGTTTAATAATGGCACACTATGAGTGGAAAAGACTCTCATGGAACATTATCCAACACATGTGCTGCGTGTCCAGACTAGAAACCAGACCCAATTTGTAACTGGGAGTGTTACTCTTAGAACAGTTTTTCTGGGCCATGTGGTGAAATATCCATCATTTTAAGTTGCCAAATCAAGATGTAATGTCTTTCCCAAAGTCATGGTGTAACGATGCCATAAGTAATTGGGCTCAGGGCATAGCAAGAGCAGTAGCCTATACCCCAAACTTATTAGAGGATAGTTCATAAGACTCTTATGTTGGTGTTATCAAATCCTAATGTTTGCAATATCTTCCTTGCAAAGGATTCAGGTGCCTTACATTTCCAGAGCTGTTCTATGTTACTCTTTACCTTTTGCTAGAGTAAGGATAGGGGAGCAGAATCTAGCAGAGGTCACACTCAAGTTCTTGCCCTCTATCCTCTCTTTCCCCCAATATATCTGAGGATGCAAAAATGACCAGCTGGCTTCCATGAACCTAATCAGAAGTGACTCCAGTGAAGTAACATTTGAGGCAGAGGAAAAAGAGAATTATTATATTATGTACAAAGTCCCATTCACAGACTTTCCTCATGCTAGGAACCGTGCACATGGCAAGCATTCAGATCAACTTCACAGCCAGCTGCATCAGAGGACCAAAACTGGGACCTCAAAACTCCTTGTAAAACTAATGAAAAGCATCTGAGAAAGCGATTTGCTTTACTTGCATGGCAGGCAGAAAACTGTGCATGTCCTTTGGAGTTTGGATAAACACGTGTAAGCACACGGGTAAACTATAATCCTCTGATATTGTTTGAATTAAATAGATGGATTTAAAAAAAAATTGGTCTGGCTTTGTCTTGAAAGGATGCCAGAAGATATAAGTTGGACAAGAAACTTAACTGAGATTGCTGAAGCTTATGTATCAAACCTAAAGCCCCCAGGCTGAGAGTTGGATGCTAAGGCAGGAAAAATCACAGGCTTAAAGTTTCAGCCAGTCATCTCTTATCAGTCATTTGGGCTGGAACTCCTCAAGCAGAGAGTTTGATTTAGAAGTATGTAATTTTTTGTTGTGTTCAGCCACAGGGGCTTAACTGAGGGCAGCCTTCCCCCGAGAAGGAGATATGCAATGGCCTCTAGTGGTGGATACGTGCAGAAATGAAACAGACGTGATCACCTTGGTTTTTAACATTGCAATCTCTTCATTCCCAGCTGGAGTATCAGACACTGCATCCACACAGATTCCCTTTGCTGTTTGACTTGGTGGCAAGAGACTGTCTTTCATCTCTTCAGTGGGTCATGATGCCTTGCAGATGTTTTAAAAAATCAGTGCTTCTATCCGGACAATAAAGCCTCTTCACTGAGGTGTTCTGGATCTGAAGGCATGCTTGCTTTCATACAAATGAGAATGATTTTGGCCTTTTCTTCCAGTGCCCTTGAGGTGGAAAGGTAATGGTGGTTTGCCATCAGGTTTGTCCAGTAGTTCTGGTGGTAGATAACGCGGGACAAATTCCTGACATGGTAATCCTAACCAGTCCTACACTTCTCATCAGCACTAGCTCAAGTCCCTGCTTTCTGTCCCAAGGAAGCTGCACTTCTGGGCTCTGTCAGACAATATCTGAGCTGGGTAATTGAAAAGGGAGCTGGCCTTGCCCAGGGAAGTTTATTGACAAGCCCAGATTTTAACCATGGATGGATTAAAAGTGTTTTGGAATTTAGCATTTGCTTAGGTAACCCATAGAGTCAGAGATCATGCATTTCTAGAACCTCATTCAAGCTGTGTATGCGTGCAGAAGCAGCTGGGACACTGCTGTAAGTGGCCAGAGTGCCAGTGTGCACGGTCCTGGCTCTTCAGCAGCTGTGGTGGCAGAGGGGCTCCGTGGTGGTGGCTTGGTGCAACAGCTGGGTGAGTGGAAGTGCCAGGTCTGGGTCCAGAGTGAAAATTCTTCTTTCAGCTTTGGTGCCATTCAGCTGTGCCTTGTGGGACCTGGAAAACACAGAGGTAGCCCTGAGTGTAGTGGATTTGATCTGCAACAGGGATTTGGCTCAAATTCACCAGAGGCTTGTTGTGTTATTTTATTTAGGTTTGTCTGCGGCCTACTCAGAATGGCTTTCTTAGAGTTTGATTTGATGTCTGCAGGATCTACCCAAGCAGGCAGTTGGTTGATAAAATGTCTGTGTTCCAAGACAGTTTTGCTGAGTTAGTAACGGCCCTCTCAAACATATTCCTGTTTTACTTTTTCATATTATAGCTAAGTATTGTGTGTATTATTATTAAATATATAAATATTCACAGTGAATTAAGTTTACTTATATTAATTTATTACTAAGATGCTTGTTAAATGCTGCCTTAAACTACATCTTGACACACAGGGGCACTTTCTTGGTTTAAAAGTATTTTGAATATAAGTTTTACTTTTAACCGATGCCCAGTTGAATGAGAGTCCGAGAAGTTCCAGCTGCTCTGTATCTGTGGCAGTGGACATTGTCACAGTTCTGGTCTCTGGCTGGAATGAAACCTCCCCCATGAAACCAGACTTCCCTTGTTCTCTGTGTTCTGACCCAGCAGTCTTGGCTGCCGTGGTGCTCAATAGACAGTTAGTCTCTCTGTTCTGCATAGCTGAATTTGATTGCAGTCATTGATTGAGGACAAAACGAGTCTCACCCCAGCCTTCACTGATGTTGATTTCTTCAGCTCAAGATGCCTACAGCAGAGACACCTGTGTTTAGTCAGACGAATCCCATTCCTGTTGTTTTACCTGGTTTTTCCCCTCCCTAATGTAGCACTGCAGGACATCTGTTTCTTGTCTTCAGTATGTAAAAGAGATTTCCTTGGATAAAACCCTTTTAATTCTTAAACTCTTTCCAATTCTTCTCTCGGTTCTCTCTCCTCTGAATAAATTGGCATTGTTCAAACTAAGTTTTCTCATAAAGTAGTCCCTTCGAGACCTGATTGTTCCTGTGACTGTAAATATTTTACTATTAGTCCTTACCTTCCTCGCAGTGTGATGCCCAAAACTGCAGACTGTCCTCCAGCTGAGGCCTTACTCATCATCCTGAGCAGAAGGAACAAAATGCTATGTATAGGAGCAGCAAATTTTCTTTCCATTTCCTCTGCAGCTTTCTAATGTTGGTCTTTTCAGACCAGTGTCTGTTTTCCAGAAAAATATCAGTGCTCTGTCATATATTCATTCCTAAAATCTCTGAAGCTTCAGTATATCTGGCTTTCGTGTGCATCAAATCACTGTCCATCCCTGTGTTCTGCCTGTTCCTGGGTGTGCACACACTCTAGGAACAATGCTGAAGTGTGTAATGCCTGTATATGCTGGAGGAACAGGCTGAAGGAGCCTGGTCCTTCTACTGCTGCTTCCCTCCCAGCCAGATCATATCCGGGCTTTCTGGCACCTCACCCCTTACAAAATCTTGTTGGTCTAGTCTGGAGCAGCCTGGGACCAGATCCATCTTAGAAATATTTGTCCATCTGTGCTGTTATAATCACTAGTGGAGATTCTTTAACAGGAGAGGGCAGCTACTAAGAGGGCATTTTCTGGGTTTTTTGAGATCTTTTGAGTGGTTTCCTTCATTTTTAAAAAAAATTTTCCCCCTTAATTTAATTTCTACGTAACCTCTCTCAGTGATTCCTCAGGAATAATTTGTTTTCCTACCTTTTCAAAGGCTTCAAAGTTAGACTCTTGTTTGATGTGGGTTAGAACAAGTTTCGTAGGACACTCATGGAGTTTTTCATTGACTGATATCATTTATTTATCTGCATAATATATATTTCCTGATATTTTTAAACTGAATCCTGGTAGAGTTAAGAACTTCTAAAGGAATCCAGGGTTTGGTTTTACTATAACCTGATGAGTTTCTTCCACTGGATGCAGTGTAAGAGAAACATCTTGGTGAGACACCTTGGTGCACAAAAACCAGAGTATCACTTTTGTGCATATCTACTCAACTTCCCTGTTAATCCAGGCTCAGACTTTAAAATAGACACTGCTCCAATATTTTCAATATTATAAAATTTGGCTCTGCAAGGGAGGAATGGATGGAGATAAACCAGAGTTAGAAAGAAATTTGAGTGAAAGTAACCACGAAACAACAGAATCACTGTTCTGGGGAAAGAAAGGAGTGAAAGGAGCAGAAAAAGAGTAGTGAACTTCAAAAAGCAGACGTCAACAAGCCTGGGAAACAGGTAAATGTGTGTCTTCCGGGAAGATAATCCTAAAGATAAATGAACTGTCAGTTACTGAAACTGCTGTTAACAAAAGCAGAATGGTAAGCTATCCTGATGTGAAAGAAAGAGGAAACCGAGCAGGAGAGCAGCATCCAACCGCACCATGAGCCAAGACCTAGAAATCAAAGGGACTTATGTGATAGGTAGAAACGGGGGCTTGTAACTGACAGTGACGGCAGCAGAGCAGTGTAAAACTGCTGGGGTGTAATCAGAAAAACGTGAAGCCAATTAGGAAAAGAAATCTAAAATGACACCTTTCTATAAATAGGCAGAGGAAGTCATCTTTAATTTAATGAAAAGAAGTACAAATAGCAAATGAGGCATAAGAGCTGGGAAATCCAACATCTCCTTACTTTATTTGCACAACCCCGCTGGTGGCAGGCAGAGTGTGTGGCATGGCTGCACAGCGAAGTTGGGAAGGCACAGGCTGCACATCGGATGTAAAAATTAGAAAACTCTTATGTACAAAATGACTCCTGCCACGTTTATGGTCTGTTTTATGGCTCTTATCACTAGGCATTTTCAAGGATTGAGAGCACATTTCCTCCATCTCCTGCAGGAAGGAGCTCATTATTCCTTATTAATTAGGTCTTCAGTCACTAATCTGTTATGTACCTTTCCAGCAACTGTTTACAGATAAGTGTTGTAGGATCTAATTGATGGAGGATAATTAGCTCCTCCCTAATTAGAGTGAAGTGTGCTTCTTTTCACTCTGTGGATGATCGCTTATGAATGAAAGGCCACAAATGGAAAGCTCAAGATGTGCAATGTGTCAGGAACTAATTTGCTTAAACTATTTCTGAAAGCTTATTCAATTAATACCCAAATAGTAGGCTTATACATGAGTGTGTGCAACTGACTTCAGTTGCAGGCAGGCATGTGGTTGCCACAGACTTGAGCATTAACGTCATGCTCAGTTACCATACGCTGCGCAGGCACCATGAGCAGCGGGTCTGCAAGCATCAGCATGGAAGATACAGCATGTGGAAATAAAAAATAACCTTCTGGAAGTTTTGTCTGCAGCTTCATCATCTCGCTTAATTGTCTCAAGTCTGAAAAAGAATGAGCTGCAGCCAAGTGGTTCATAAATTTTGGGGTGCGCTTTTTTATTTTTTTAATGGCTAGCCTGTGAAACTTGCAGAGGTGTCTTATTGCCAGCGAACAGATATTCAGTGTCCTTTGGAAACCAGATGCTTCTATCCCATTTGGCACCAAAATGGCTAGGTATTTTCCAAAAAGCTTCTCTAAAAAGACTCTAGATTATTCTTTCTGTAACACAGCTATGGGTTGTTGTCTTAATTGGTCTCAGTTACAACACTTTTACTTCTTCCCAAAATGTGACTGCTTTTGCCTGTGACTGCCCGTGGTCTCCTGGCTGCAAAAAGAAAACTGGAGATTGGCTGATGATCACTGTGAAATATGAGCGCTGAGGCTTGGAGTATGTGCTGATGTATCAGAAAACCTGTAAGAGAAGATGTGGAATTTATATAATTAAAATGTGGATAATTTATAATTATGTAATAATCAAATTGTAATTTATATGGTTAAGACGTGGATTCACAGCACAGCCTGAACGCAGACATAGGTTTGTAGGCAGATATGCTTCTTTCTGGATGAAAACAATATTTGGTGTTTGACATAAGCCCACTGCTTGAGAGCCCACTGAAGTTAATAGAACGTCTCTCCTTGAGTTTCCACGTACTTTAGCTGAGATGACACAGCTAGAAATACCAAGGGACAGTGAGTAGGCCTCCTTTCCTAGTTATGAAGAAATCTTGAAGTATGTCCCTTAAGGATTTGAAACCCTGGAAAACAACAACACAAATCCCATAAACTTTTTGTTCCCAAGAGGTTTAATTCAGTTTAATGAATTGGGAAGTTGTGTTCTGCTGCATTGCTGCCAATCTAACATATTGAGTGAGACAGAAACTGGGGAGTCAGAGGGGACACGGATGAGGTTAGGATTACCTGCAAATTTCTAATGTTCCCTGAGACTGGGGAATTGCTTCGGTTCCCTGGAAGCATAATACTGTTAATCAGCAAAGAAAGATTTCTCTGTTTCATTACTTGCTGCAGCTGAAACTCAAGGAAATTACTTGGGTCTCATTATCAGATAAAGTTAAGATTCCAGTATAAAAGAAAATTCTTTTTCACACTCAGGTCGAGAGTAATTTATTTTTTGTACCTCAGATTTTAAAAATAGAGAGTCAGCACAGGAGAACACGATAGAACCGCACAAAATCTGGATACGGTAGATCTGCTTTGATACAATAACAGTTTCCAGCCTCTCTTTTATCTTTATAACCATTCCTAGGTATGGTGGGAAGAGATTAGAATGGCAAACGGAGCAGTGCATCTGTCCACTATGAGGCACTTGCCACACTCTATTATTTTGTGGAGCCTGGAGCTGTATAGGGGCTGTTGCCATCGCTGGGACCTGGTGCTGGCCAGTGTACCTTGGAGATTAAATAATGCTCAGGGGACAGAGCATTAATAATTGTAACCTTGCAAATTCATGTAGGGAAGCAGGGTCAGACTCTGCGTCTGGTCCGATCCTCAATTTTCCCTTGCGGGGAGTGACCCTACAGGCTTTCCCTGGGGCAGGGTACCCTCCTTGGCATCATTGGCACCATGCTGGGGCCTGGACCCTGGGCTCCCTCTGTTCTTTGTGCTGCCTGCTGCCACATTGAAAGGGATGCCTGGGAGAGCCTGCTCACTGCCACTGGCACCCAGCCGGTCGTCAGGCACCCTCCTACCTTACTTGGGGGGAAGCTGATAACAGATGTGTGCTCCCAGCAGAGGTCATGTGGGTCTGTGAATGGCTTTTGAGTGGGATTGGTGCTGTGTCTGTGTGTTATAATGCTGCAGAAACCAAGTCTGCGACACTGTAAATCCTAAGAAAACTCCTTGCTGTCAGACCTCTGGGCACTTTGTCCTGGGAAATCTTGCTGTAATGAAAGCTGAGCTGAAGGGCTTGGTTACGTCCTAGGCAATGGCCAGTTTCCAGAGGGGTTTTGATGCCAAAGTTCAGATTTTTTCTTTTCCTTGAAAAACACAGCGCTGACTAGCTTAGGCTAGTTACAAGATGTGAACTTACAGAAACAGGATATGCCAGCAGGGATGACAGCATGAATGTCCCTTCTCTCTCGTGTCATTAGAAAGAGATGCAGCTGCCAGCTCAGGTGCCTGAACCCAGAGCAGGACTGAAACAAAGGAGAAGCCCAGACGAGTTCTTGTTTTCCTTCTAAATAACTTGGCAAGTACTTGGCAAAACCTCTGGGAGTCTCAGTGGTGAAATGTAAAACTTTCTTGTCCCCTTGAGTCCCCAGCCACATCTGAACAAGGATATGTGACTTTCTGAAAGGAACTGACATGCTAATTGGGAGGTGCCGGGACCTTCATCCTGCTGCTCTTTGCCAATGTCCATCTTTTTCATCCGCAAGCTGGGAGTGTGGACAGCTTTGCTTTCCAGCCCAGAGAAAGTGTGGAGTGTCAGTGGTGATTAAAAGGGACAGAGCATGAAGTCTTCCTTGGCAGAAATCTTGAGGATCAGTGTAGCCCCAAGTCCAAAATCACCCACTCTTTAAGCTAAAGAAAACTTTCTGGATGTGCATTATATTTACTAGAGGACTTTTTTTCTTTCTCTTTTTCAGTGACCAAAATTGGTCTGCTTTTTCTACATCAGTTATATATGACATAATGACCAAAGCCAAAAGTTAAAGTTATTCCACGGAGAAGAAAAGGCTGATAGATAACTCAGTTGTCTCTGAAGTCAGATGGTACCTCCCATGTACAAGGTTGTGTTACCCTGAACTTACTAGCAGTCAAACACTAGAAGGCTGCCTCTTTATCCAGAATCCCCATTTCCTGTCACTTTCTCCCTAACTCAAAACCCCCTTCTCCATCTCTCCCATGGGTTGTGCACTGTGGCACACCAGTGAAGGGCCTTTCTCCTTTTCCACCTGAATCAGCTTCTCTCCAACTCCCTCTGTCATCCTGGCTCTCTGAAACCAAGCTCAGCCCTATCATTTTTTAACTGAGAGACCTTTGATTTCTAAGTCACCTTTTTTACCACATTTGCCCTGTTTTAGGAGGGTAGGATGCCCAGCTTTCCCTTTCAGTAATCTGTAGGGAGCTGGAATTAGCACCTTGCACAAAACTGAAATGATAGTATCAGCTATGATAGTGATATGTGTCAAATAGTTGCTTGGTAGCTAAGGTGAACAGCTCTGGCTATAGAAATTGTGTGCACACATTTGGATACACGGCTCATTTTCCAGCCTTCTTTTGTCTAGTGGGAAGGAGGTCTGAAATGTCAGCACACAGCTATGACTCTCCTTCAGGAGAATATAACTCTTGCAGTCATGTACCCTCTGGTTTTTCAGGTGCAACATCACTGGCCTCTCCTAAGCAGAGCTCTCCATTCTTTCTAATAGGGAGTAGAACAAGCCTTAAAGAAACTGCAGTAAATTTCAATATCCGTGACTTTTCTCCAGCACTGCTGTGAGGAAGGGGATTACGTCCTTTGCTGTCTCCCACCCTCCTGAGCCTGAGGACTGCTCACAGCATGCAGGGAAGCAGGACGAGCAGGCAGGGAAACCAAAATGAGCCAATGCTGAGGACACCTATGAATGCTCCAAGAGACTTGTGCCTTCGACCCATTGCTGCCCCTTAAATATGACCTAGTGCACAAGTGAACAGCAACCCAAGGAAATGAACCACAAAAGCAGCTTTTGACAGAGCAGGATACCCCTTTCTCTAGCACTAGCATATAACCAGTTCCTCTCTGAAGCTTTCCTTTATGTATGTCTTTTCTGTACCTGAGGTGCAAATGAAAGGCAAACAATATGGGTCAGGTGTGATGGTCTTGGGTAATGAACAGCTGGGAATAATTACCTGCTACCAGGAGGAAGGATGATGGATGGAGGCAAGGAGCAGCTGTGTGGCATCTTCAGCTGGCTGCTGTGACAGGAGGGGAATCAGAAATGCCCAGAGAAATTGCTTGGAGGGGCTGTGGGGCTGAGGCAAAACATTAGTGCTAGAAACAGGCTACAGCACCCTGCTGGGGAAACACTTTCAGGGACATTTCTTATTGTGAGACCCTTGTGCTTCCTTCTGGAAAATTTAATATTAGCCTTGGCTTCCAGCAAGACATGTATTTCCCTAATGGGCTGTGGGAAGCCTCCGCTCCACTCTTTTTAGCCTGGAACTGTGAGCTCAGGTGCTTCACTGCCTTTCCACGTGATACGAAGCAGGAACAGAGAATGTCGAGGAGAAAGGGGCAGCAGGCTGAGGCCAGCCTGAGTGTTCACATGGGAACAAATGTCCTTCCAAAGCTTTGGGATGCTGTGCCTGAGGAGGGAGGAATGAGTGGAGCCAGAGAGCCCCTGCTTTCTGGGATAGCAGAGCCAAACTCACATGTCAAGGGCTGTGTTATATGGCTGGGACAGTTCCTGTAGACACCAGTTTTTCCCCGTGGCTGTTTCCTACAGCTGGGGCTGGGAGATGGCTGTCACCAAAATGCATGGGAATCTCCTACATAGCCAGGAGGCCAGTGAAGAGCCCAGGAAACTGTTCGCCTTAAATAGTTAAACGGCTGCCTCTCGACAAGCACAATGTCACATTGAATTTGAAACAGGGAACTTTTTATACTTTCCCCCCCGATTGTGCTGGCACCTGGCAGATGCCTGTTTACCACAGGCATCCATACACACAGCAATCAAAGGAAATCAGAGGAACGGATTAGCAACAGCTGCAAGTCATTAGTGGCAGCCATGGGAAAGCACAGCTCTGCACCCCGCTTCGAAATAACCAACGTGAGTATTCCAGAGCACAGGGGTTACCGCGGGGCACTCTGCGGGCACCAGGGACAGCAAACAATTGCCTCGCTTGTCTCTGGAGATGGCTTCTTCCCTCTCCCCAAGGCAGCAGTGTGTTATCGATGAATCAATCACGCTTTATTGGCCCATTGAACATTAACTCTTTGGGAGGCTGACTTTTGCTGACTGGGAGTTGTCAGAGCTGGAGGATGGGGTCTCCACCTGTACAAAATTTCTAGTAATTCTTTATTTTCTTTAGGCTGACTGCTGGCATCCTTGGCAGTGTCTCAACACAAGTGAGGATTTGGGATCTCCTAGAGTTAATGCTTATTTTACAGGAAGTTTTATTAGAGTGAATGTAAAGCAAAAGCTGACCAAAAGCCTTATTTGTGTATCTGATTTCTTTATTCAATTCATTTTGAACCAGAATAGAGTCCAAATTTTATTTAAAAACTTAGTGTTGATTGAAATTTCCATTGCAGATTTAGGCAGCTTGGGTTTCTATTTTGATCAGTCCCCGGAAAAGATGATTTTACTTCAAAGTATCTCTGACTCTTGGAGGAGCAGGAAGCTGGTGCCCTATTAATAGAGAGCAGAATCCAGCATCACTGAGGCGTGGCTGATTCCCCAGCAGTCCTGACATATCTGGCTGTATCTGCCCTCCTTTCTCTCTGGCTCAGCACGGCTTTCACCGTCACAGGTGCAGTACCCAAACTGTGTGTGTGGTCGTTGCGGTTCACAAGAAGTACCTGCCTGCCTCACCCCTGTCAGATGGGAACCCCATCCCTGCCTTGCACTTGACCACTGCCATGAGGAGGTGGGAGCATGAGAAGGAGTTGACAGCAAGAAGTACAAATGCTGATATCCAGTACTTCAAAATACCCCTTGAGCTTCTGCTTTTTTCTCAAGGAGGGGAACAGGAAGAAAAGGAATGGAAGCAAGGGAAGTAGTCACAGAGACTAGAGAAATGGAAAGCTGGGGGGACAGAAAAAGACCTTTCTGGAAAGGCCATGGTCAGCCTGACCCTTGCAGCCCCTGGGCTTCTTTCCAGCCCCCAAACCTTCAGCTACTCTCAGCTTCCCACCTGCATCTCCCGCCACAAACCTTATTTCTTATCCTTCAGTCCCAAGCCTTGCTAATTACCAAGGTTTGGTCAGACCCAGCTTTCTCAAATCCCTTCCTCCTATGTTCTCTCTGCTGTTACTGCAAAAGTTGAATTTGGTTTCCCCAGGGATAATAGCATTTATGTGGAGGCAAAAATGGGATTTAGCCTTGTCTTCCAAGACCTCTTAAGCTGGCTCTGCAAACAGTAAGGAACATGCAAACAGAACATTAAAGGTAACAGAGAGAAGCATAATTTTAAAGTAAAAGAAAAGTGAATAGTCTCAAAAGACAAAGCATTGCAAGTACTCGCATCTCCTAGTGCAAAGATGAAAGCAAGGAGAAAAGAGGGTGAAGGAATGTTAGTTCTGACACTCCCTCAGTCCGGCAGCTGTTTCCATTTGAAAACTATTTTAGGATCACAAAAGTCTACAGAGAGCAAGACAGGTAAAGGAGCTTCATTGCTACTAGCTGCAGAAAGTAGGATGGCTTTCTGTGTGGTGCCTGAGGGAAGTAGACAAGCATTGGGAAAAGTCCTAGGTAAGTGCTTGTTTTTAAAGGATTTACTGATTTTTTTTCTCTTAAGTTTGTGAAATCGTGACAGTGCGCCTTTCTCATTCATACTTTTGCTAAAAGTGGTGAAATCGTGACAGTGCGCCTTTCTCATTCATACTTTTGCTAAAAGTGGTGAGTAAAGGAAGATGCAAGTTTCTGAAGAACCATTTCTAGTTTTTTTTCTCAGTAGGAGACACTGTTTTCTGCATGTTTTTCTGTCCTATCTTCAACGTAGGAGTTAGTGTTTTACTTACTGAGTTACAAATCACACCGGTTTTTGTTTTGATACTTTCAAGTAAGACTGTGGTTCCTCCTGTGCTTCAGCTCAATGTAGTCTCACTGGCTGGTGTTCAAAGTACAGTGTGCTGTGCGCACTTGTGATGCTCAGGTGTTCTGGGCTCTTTGCAATTCATTCTGCAGTTCCTTCTGTTCCAGCTAGATGTGCTAATCCAGACATTTTCTGGCTAATGTTCTGAGAATGGTGGATGGTAACTTGTACCTACACTGTGAAAGGGACTTTGTTGTCAAAACTGGCAAATAGTCATATAAATGCTATGCCTTCAGAGAAATTAACTTCCTATCTTCCTGATATTCCTTTTAATTTTTTTTTCCTTTTTTTTCTCTACCTATAACTGTCAAGTTCATGTTGAAAGGACTGTAGTCCATCTCTGAACTCTTAGTAGAATCAGTGCTGAGGTGCAAAGAAAATCTGAGGGAAGGTCAGCAAAATGGTGAGGTTGTTAGAAAATCTGTTTATGAAGTGAATCTAAAG
This sequence comes from Struthidea cinerea, assembly GCA_013397865.1. Taxonomy (NCBI): domain Eukaryota; kingdom Metazoa; phylum Chordata; class Aves; order Passeriformes; family Corcoracidae; genus Struthidea; species Struthidea cinerea. Next base: position 458,865 of record VZTI01002430.1, on the reverse strand, counting down.
AGGTTCGTTCACTTCAGTGAATCAGAAACAGACTGAGGGATAACTTGATCATTCCATATAAGTACCTATATTTGGAAGATGTAGACACCTTTCCCAGAACAATTTTTCTGTGAAAGAGCTGCTGTCTAGTCCCTGCCAATTCCCTGAGTTTAATCTTGGTAAGAGAGATGGTGTTGCAGGTATTTGAGTAGTGCAAGTAGAGGAGCAAATCAGCAGAGGAGAGCTTCGCTTGCAGCTTTAAAAGGAAAAAAAAGAAGATGAAAACAATATTTTTGTTTGGTGTTGTTTTTTAGCAATAAGATTGTGTGTGGACTCAGCAACCACTTCTTGGTAAAAGGATCCCTTCATTCATCACTGTCTTTGTGGATATTCAGGAAAGAAAGCTTTCTTTTCATGGGGTAGAGTGCTGTGATTCCTGTTGGGCCACAGCCTGCAGAATGGATGTCAAACTTCATTCTTGCTTGCTGGTAAGGGCTTTTCCCTGCTTGGGGGACTTGTTCTCCTGTTTGTTTAGCTCTTATTTTTCTGTGAAATATCATGGTCAGCAGAGCTCTGGATAGGGGATCTAAACTCCCATGGATGGGGCTGGTTACATAATGCCCAAAGTCAGAATGATGTATGGGATCAAATGATGAAGACCTTAAGGCTTTGTTTGCTTTCCTTTGCAAAATAGGACACAAATTACCTTTTCTAGATGTCAAAATGTTGAATTGCCTTTTCCAGATGTGTCTCAACAATTGAATTTCCACCCATCACAGAGCCATGGGGTCTGATAGTGTCACCAGCCCTTCTAACTCTTTCTGATACACAGGCAGTGGTGTAGGCTCTTGAATCAACCTTTCAAAAGTTTGAAACCTGGGCTTTGTGGGCAATGTGCAACATCCTGGCATAGGTAGGAAAAGGTGGTCTATCAGACCACTGTTGACACTTAACAGTGTCACATGGGAAACATGAATCCGATGTGAAAGGCCTTAATTTCCAAGTGTCAGATTATTCACAAACACAAAGAGGGGAAATTAAGGAAAGATATTAGGAAGAAATTCTTTACTGTGACGGTGGTGAGTTACTGGAACAGGTTGCCCAGGAAGGTTACTAATGCCCCATCCCCAGTAATGTCCAAGACCAGGTTGGATAAGGCCTTGCACAACCTGGCCTAGTGGGAGGTGTCCCTGTCCACGGCAGGAGGGTTGGAACTAGATGATCCTTAAGGTCCCCTTCCAACCCTTAATGTTCTATAATTCCATGTGTAAGATGTAGAATTTGGTACTAACTTTCAGAACAAGGGGCAGCAAGTACTGCTGGTGGTTTGCCTGTACTTGGAAAAACAGGGATCTCCTGGAGGTTATGTATGTATCATAGCTGCACACCCTACAGAGAGAAGGGGTTGTGAAAATTGAAAGATGAAGCATAGTCTTCCTTCTGTAATTAATGACTTCTATGCTAGATCAAAGTTAGCATTTTCAACATTTTGAGTGTGCACAAGTAGGTAGGTGAAATACATATTTGAGGAGCCCTAGAAGGAAACTGGAATCTGGATTTGTACTGAGCAGTTTTTGTCAGTTCATCCTTAAAGATTAAAAGCAAAAGTTTATGATTGTAATTCTGATTGTTCCTTTACCCCAGCAGCCAGGGAAAAGGATATACGATGTTTTGGTAATTTTATTTCAAATCTGCCTGAAGCACCTGATTGTAGCCTGTTAGCTGGTTTAAACTGGTTTTCTTGTGTGAGGTCTGTTGCAAACAGGTCACTAACTTGTATCTCTAGAAGTTCTTGACAGGGAGCAGTGGCCCTCACCCAGCCCATCCCACTCTAGTCTAGCGTGGGTAGTCACAGTTGTGCTTGGTCAGTCTCCTCGCTCCAGGGACTGCAGAGAAACTTTGTGTTTCTGAGTTGAGCTGCTGTGCATAATGTCCAAGCTGGATGGTTGGAATTCCTCTAAGAGGATGCTGTGAATACTTGTCTTTATGTAGCACTGGCATCTCCGTTCAGGAGGGCCTTGAATGGAGCATCTATACTGATTTAACTGCTTTTCACATCTGTTGGAGGCTGTATGTGTGTACCCTTTCAGGTCAAGAAAAATGATTTTGTAGAAACCTTGCTGTTAAAATGACTTGCTGCTCAGGATTAAAAACCAGAACGATTCCATTTTCCACTCCTGACAAGGATCTCTAAGTCTCCACAAGCACAAATACTCAGAAAGACTATCTCATTCTTTCCAGGGAGCTGTAGTGTCTTTGACAAATCACAGGGTTTTTTTCCTTTAAATAAAGCCCTGGGGTGCTTTGCAAGATGCTCTTGGTTCTGATTCACCATCTGAGTGTGTTTGTATGTGCAGGGGGAATGAGGCTATGTTGCACGTAGCCCTAGAGGCCTCATTAAATTGTGATGTGTGGTGTCACATTTCAAACTCGTGGTTCTTGCTGTCCCTAGCTTAAAACTTGATGCAAATGATGAGTAACAATGGTCCAGAAGCTGTCTTGACAAAAAAAAAAAAGTGCAAAACAATGTATGAAATGATCTGAAATATCCACTTATTCTACGTCCTTGGGTTTTCAATTGCTCAACTCCAAGACCATTGTACTTGAGTTGTCAGAGGTGTGACGTGCCCTTTACCCCCCGCCTCCAAAACACAAAGCATTAGAACCAAGTAGGCAGTTTGGAAAATGCTCTTCATGACTAATGTGTGACTGGCTGGGATATGTTTCGTCATGTCTTTACACTCTCATTTGTGTTTCCTCAGGAAATCCATCAGTGCTGTTTTGATGAAGGTCAGCATCTGTTTGTACTCATTTAACTAAAAGAAATGTATCGAGAAGGTCAGCAGCTCTCTTAGACCTGAGAGAATAATTAGCAATAAATTATTCTACTACACAATTGTATTTTTTTCCCTATTTGTTAATTATCTTCAGCCAACTTATAAAATGTGTCAGCACTAAAAGAATTATTCACAAATAACTACTTGAAAAATACTTTGAAAGGGTGCTGGCAGGTGCTATGGAGATGGCATGTTCCCTGCCTGGAGGAAGGCCAACAGGGTCACACCATGGTGGAAAATGGGCAGGACACGTGCTACTGGGCTAATCTTGGTGTCGAGGAGAGGGTCCTCTTGGCCATGCACAGTTTCTGTTCCTTTCAGCTCCCAGGAGGTGCACTCCTGATATACCCAACAAATCCCCGGGTAGGCAGCAGCAGACTAGTCTTGAGGTTTTAGAGAATGCAAGTTGCCATTTTTTCGCTCAGAAGAAAAAACTATAGTTGGGGTGGGTTAATATCAAGCTCTCAAGACCAGCAAACTGAAACAAATCATCCCTGTGACAGGAAGAAGTTGGTGTTAATTCAGAGAGGTCATGGTACTGTGAAATGTCTTCAAATGGTGACTCAGTCAAGCAGTGATTTCTTTTTTTCCTTTTTTTTTTTGCAAATGTGTTCTGTATGTACTTCTGCCCCTTTGGTCCTGAGCCTAAAAATATGCATGAAAAAAGATGGAAGAACAATGTGCTGATGGTGTTTTGGTGAACGTCTGTCTTGTAGAAGTCTGAGTCGAGATGTAGGATTTGCATCAAAAAGCATTAAATTATCATCTTCACATGTCAGCAATTATTCTCGTGAATGAGGACTATTGGAAGAATCTGTCTACATCAATTTCAGGTCCAACTCTGTTCTTGTGTGAAACACTAATATAAGCCAGGAATATTAATCGTTGCTGATCTCTGCACTCAGTATACTACTTTTAAATTATGACAAGCAAGCTGTTCTTATAGTTACTTAATAGGTTTAAGTGATGCAATTTCTGACTTAACAGTATCTCAGAGGGGAAAATAAGTCTATAAGAAAACACTACTTCATTCAGAATTTGTTATTGTGCAATGGGACTTACGGGCAACATCTTTGTGGAGTCTGCCTGACTCTTTTAAAGCTCATGATTTTGTGTGTGACTGGGTGCAGTAACTTGTTGACTTTTGCTGTCCTTGTGTTTGTCCTTTTTCTAGGAGTATCTAAAAGTGTTGACCCAAAGGCCGCTTTCTATAGTGGTAAAAGATAAACCTGTCCCTATCTAGATTAGTCTTTAAACTTCAGGGGCATGACTCAAGGAGGACAAAGATGTAATGTTAATGAAATGAGCTCAAGTACTGGCAATCAAGATAATTCCTCAGGATATGTTTGATTGAGTATTATGCTGGCTAGTAAATAACCCTCCACCTGCACTGATTTCTTTTAAAATTTGTTTGCATAGTTCATGCTTAAGTGGATTTAAGATATCTTCAGAATAATCTTGACATGAAGAGGCTGCCAGAGGACAAGAACAGTCTTTCCTCATTGGTTTACTCATTCCACAGCTTGGAGAATCACAGCTAATTGATACTGTTTCCATTTAATTACACATAATTTTTCTGTTTTGCTACCCAGTGAGCCAGGAGAAGAAAACAATACTCTGTCTACATGCAAATCTTCCAATTAACAATTTAAAACCTTTATGCTCCCAAATATGTTATCTTTATTTCAAAATGAAAATGTATGTGGCTTGGGCAGGTTCTTACAAGTTTTCATCAGCTGGGGTTACTGTCACTGACGTTCAGACCTGTAATTTAGCGCAAGAAGCTTCCCCCTCCCATTCGCTGTACACTGGGGCTCAGGGTGAGCATTCAGGCCTGGTGTCAGTGTTCCCAGCTTCCATCTTTTTGGGAGGAGGTGTCCCACAAAGAGTAGATGTTCTGGTCCATGTGCTTCTTGTGCTTAAACCGAGCCCCCTGTCGTGCTGTCATGTCCCACCTTCAACCCTGTACACAGGCTGTACCTGTGTTTGGATGAATGCTGTGGTGCAGGCACCTGGAATGTTGCATTGATTGTGCTGGTTTAATGAAAGGTGCTGAGGCAAAGACTGAATATAGAGGGATAGGGTGGGGAAGTTAGAGGCTTCAGAGGAGAGTTTTTAGAATTGATACTCCAAGGTAGAAGCCAATGGCAGTTTCCTGTGGACTTGGACAGAGCCCTTGGGTGAAGAATTTTTGCATGGATGGGGGTAGTGTTGCTGGAGCCAGGCAGGAAAGATGTGTGTGTCCAGTGCCTCTTGGCAGTAGAGCCAGCAGAGGCCTATCCAAAGCTTTTGGAAAGAAAATAGGAAATGCTGTAGGGAGGAGGAAAGAGGGAAGGCTAAAAAGTATTTTTAGTAGAGAACTGCCCATGTTTCCATGAATGATGGCAAAGCCTTCCTGCTCTAGTTTGGAAAAGTAAATATTGGCTGTGGGAACAGTGCTCCAGATGCACTGAATCTGCTTTCCTAATGTTGGTGGGCTCAATCCTGTGGACCTGAGGCTTATGTTTGGTTAATCTAGATGCTTCAGAAGGTAGGAAGGCTGATTTTTGCCTTGCCATGCCTTTTACTTTAGCCAGACAGCAAGTATGCTCTCTGAGCAAAACCAGGCAATCTGTGTCCCAAGCAAGTCTCACTGACTTGTACTGCAACTTTATGATAAAGACCTGGGAGCTGATCCTACAATGTGACAAAAATATGGAGGCTTTTAAAGAAACCATTGTATAATCTCAGCTGTGCTTTTTCTTTTTAATGAGAAACTTTTTCAGCACAAGTGGAGCGTTGAGTCCAGTTGTTTGGATGAAGGATGGGATCTCCTGGCACTTTATTGCAGAGAGTTGGGAAGCCACCAGGTGCTGTGGGCCAGCTGCTCTCAGTGGGGCTGTACTGTGTGGGACCTCCCCAGCTCCCATGGCCAGGGCGCCCTTTTGCCCTGGAGACTGTGGCATCTCTCATCTCTTTTCTTTCCTTCCCCTTCTCTTTTAAATTCTTGCAAACCCATCTGTTTGTACCAGGGCTGGTGACTAATGTAATAACACTTATTAGGTCAAAATAGCTGAAATCATATGGCAATTACACATGCACACTCACATGCACACAGAAGGGTTGCTCCCCCTGCGCCCCCCTTTTCCCATCTCTGGAACAAAACATTCCCTCACTGTTCTGAGGGCTGGAGCAGCTGCCCAGCTGGCAGGAGCAGAGATGTTAATGCTGTCAGTGAAAGGATGAGTCACTTCGCAAAAGTTATTTAGGAGGGTCACCCTTCTTGTCCCCTTTCCCCTCCAGCCACTGATCCTTTTGGGTTCATCAGATGCTGGAGGTCTGCACTGGCTGCTGTCCGCAGAGAGCACAATGAAGGCTTGTCAGGGCAAGAAGGCTCCTGATGAGAGTTATAAAAATGAGTAGCCCCATGTTTGACTGATCTGTTAGTCTCCTGAAAAAAACTTCTGCCTGTCTTGGAAGCATGTGATACTAGCTCCAAGGCTGCCCTTTTCTTTATTTCTAAGTGTGGTGTGGTTTTTTTTTGTTTTGTTTTGTTTTGTTTTTTTAAGTTTATTAGAAGGGAGTTCCCAGTGTGTGAGAGGAAATGAGAAGTAAAAGATGTAAGGAGAACAGAAAACTGTAATACAACTTCCTTTTGGTTCTTATTTTTTTGGAAATAGGTCACTAAAAATCTGCCTCCTTCCTAGGAAAAAACAGTTCCTTTAAGTTTTTTGGAGGATGCAGAGCTCTTCTAAGACCTGTCTCCAGCTGAGACCCCTTTCATGACCTGAATCTTCTCCTCAACCCATAAGATTGTGACTAATGTTTGCTGCCTCTCCAAACTCCTGTGGGACCAGAGTGCCCCAGGAGCCAAATCTGGCACAAACACTACTTTCTCCCTCAGTGAGAGCTTAGCAATGTGCTCCCAAGTCAGCACCAGGATTATCATAGGCCAAACTTGGCTTGTTTACTTTCTCAACTGGGAAAAGTTCTGACTTTTGTGAAGGTAGCATTTGAAAGCAAGCTGGAGGCCAGCTGCTGTGAAGGCTGGTATTGGTGTAGTCATTGTAGTTTTGCTTCTTAAGTATGTTCTGATAAAGATAAAATAAAGGTCTGCTCATCCTGACTATTTGCTGTGCTTTTCAATTCTCTCTCCTAACCCGGAATTGCTGAGTGGTTGCCATGGCTGTGCCAGTGCACTCTCACATGCATGCAGTGATGGAGACCAAGCCCTGCAGTTCCCCTTCCACAGAGTATGGCCCTTCAGGCACAGAGTTGTGCTGAACAGGGGCATCCCATGCATGGCCTAAACCACCTTAGGTGAGGATGCCACCCTGCAGAGTTCTGGTTATTAATGCTAAAACTAAGCTGTTGCTGGGGTCATGCTGATGAGGTGGGACTGGAAGTTGTTCTAGCCTCTTCAGTGATTTTTCAGTGTGTAAAGTGAGCACGTGCATGACATGCATGGATCATCTTCTGTGTCCTTCTCCTTGAGTCTATGGCACCTGTGAGAGGCTGTTGAAAGCTTTCTATCACTTCTTAATGTCACTAGTTTCTCTGTCTTCTAATGTGTATCAGCAAGTCTGCTAGGATTTGCATTGGCTGCTAGGAGGGTTCAGTTTCCTTGTTTGCTTGATCCTCACTTTCCTGTCATTGGTTTGGAAATTATAGGAATATTTTTTAAATTTAGTAGAGGTAGAAAGAAGAAAAAGAAAAAAAGACAAAATTTTTTTGAGAAGATTCAGGCATCCTTGATGACAATAGCTCTGGCTGGATAGAAGAATAAAATTCTAAATCAAATCTTTTGTTGCTTTTAACACTTAAAATGTTTTGACACTTCTCATCATTCCTTTAGAAATGTTTCTCATCACTTCTTAAGTGATCTGCTCATGACAGACAGCCATGCAGTCCCTTTCAGGCTGTGCCACAAACGGAGAAGCTCTGGCTCACAGTACTGATGTGGTAGAGACTTCCACTGATAGCCAGTTGCATGTTCCCTTCTGAGCACCCTATGCCCTTACTGGAACAGCTAAATCTAGCTGGTTAATCACAAAATTATCTTATTATTATTTTTTATTTTATTCTAGATTATCTGATGCTGATATAACAAAAGAAGTTATTCCTTATTTCTAAAACAGAAAAGTGTGCATAAGCTAGAAAATTGTGCATGTGTGCGTACATGTATGTGTTTTCCTCCTTTTCCTCCCTCAGCGCAGCTTTCCCCTGGTGTACAGAGGGAACTGTTTAATTTGGTAGATAACTTGAAATTCTGGTGTTTGAAAATGGCAGGCAACCTAGTTAAGCAAACTTGCATACTTAAGTGGGAAAGAATGGTCTCTTGATGGCATTTAAATTAATAAACTTTTAAGATAATATGTTCCCTTCCTTGCTACCTCCCTGGAAAGATATCTGTAAGCTGACCATGAAATAACAAGTGACTAAGTGCACTAATAGAAAAAATACAAACCCAGAAAACTCATCAGTAGCAAAGCAGCCTTGTGTCATTTTTTGGGTGTCTAATTGGCCCCATGTAAAACACCAAATTAAGCCTGAATATTCAAATTAGAGGACTTAAATAGCCTCTACCAGAAGTTTATTCTGTTCTCTGATATTTTTGTCCTATTTTCAACCTTTATAGAGGTGACACATCCCTGCTCAGCGTTACTGACTGCGTATTGTCAGTCTGGAGTACTGGCGCTCCATCTGTGAGCTCCGGCTAGCAGCAGGTACTGTAAATCATAGAGATTCATGACAAGGCTGTGAAGTTTTCTGAAGGACAAATCGCAGCCTCTGTGTAGGAAATTACTGTATCTAGTAACCAGGAGTGGCTCTTGGTTTGTTGAACGCTGCTGGGATGTGTTTGGTGATGCTTTAACCATTGTGAGTCAAATGCACAGAAACCACAAGCGCGTTCATGTGTCTTGAATCTCATCTTCAGCTCCCATCTTCCTCATGCCTTCGCTTTCACACTCATGCGTATGCTTGCTGCCTCCAGAAGAACTGAGCCGAAATGGAGCATTGGGCTGTTCCAAGGTTTCCTTTTGGATTTGGGAATGGAGGAGGTTGAGTCACCCGAAAGCGTGTGTCCCCATGCTGCTACAGGCTGTACTGGCTTGGATGGGAGGGACCAAAGTGCAGTGAGTCCAGTACCTAAATAGCCACAAGTCTGGAAGTCTTCCAGTCTATGATGACATAGGCTGATTTGTGGTGATGTCCTTGGAGACTCAGCTTGACTAGTTTAGAAGCAGGTGCAATTGTATTCAGATGTGCACCTTTTGTACAGGTTTCTGGATCTGTTCTTCCAAATATTGTAGGTTTTGGGATGTCCTATGGGATGCCAGTAGATGACTGCTCCCAGATGGTGGAGACTGATGGTAGGAGCTTTTGGGATTTAGGAGGAAGCTAATGGTGACCAACAGTGTGAAAAAGGTTAAGCAAAGGGACTTGCTAAGAGGATGAGCCAGCAGCAGCCTGAAGTAAGTAGTTGTCCTTGTAGGATGTGGTGGAAGAGTGCTTAAGGCAGATAATTGCTTGTGAATTAAATGCAGCAAAGCCCAGTCAATGCGAACTCTACAATGCTGATGGTCAGTGCTGACCCTACATGTTACAGGTGGGACTGCCAGTGCTGGTCAAGGTGGGAAGAAGGGGTGTGACAGGGAAGGGGGAAGCATTGGGGGCTCTCTGTACAGCCTCTGCTTGTGCAACCCTGCTCTGTCTCCTTGACTTCAGATGGTGTGCAGAGACACCCTTGGACTAATATGTATGTACTCAACAACCATCTGCAGGGAACTGTGCCTGGAGAAACTGCCCTGGCACGTCCCTCAGTACATCCCTGGGACATCTGTGCGTGCCTAGCTTCATCCTCTGTATTTCCAGCTCTTCACATGAATTCTTGAGGGAGACGAGAAATGAAGCTATTCCTAGAAATTCCACTGCAGTTACATGTCTTTTTTCCTTAACTGGCGGACTCATCCTTGCTTCTTTTTGGTGCCAATGTTAACACGTCTTTTGGCTGTTACGGGTAGTTTTTAGACTTATTTAGAAGAATCTCCTCCCTTTTCCCTGCGTGCCACTTGCTGTGCTCTGGGGAAGGGTGCAGGCCCACGGCTGGTGAGTATTTCAAGTTATAGGCTTTTCAGTCAACACATTTCTGTCCCAGTAAGAACCTGGGCTCAGCCCAGAGCAGCACTATGGTGCAGGGAACAACAACTGCATTGCAAATTGTTTCTGTGCAGTGCCTGTTCTGTATGGGGCACTCTAAGTAATGAAGCATCATTTTAGCTTTAGGGTACCAGGTTTACAGCCTAGTATGAAGACCGTGCATAAAGCCATGAGAGAAGGGCATGTATGTGTGTTCTTATGCATCAAATCTCCTTGCTTGGGCTGCCTTGCCATCCTATGCAAGAGTTTCATACAAAATATGTTTGTGTCATTGGTGTGTCTGCCTTGGTGCTCTTGAAAACAGGAGAGAGATGTGCTTCCTTTAGGGCTGGCCCTGCTCCAGATTTCCTGGAGCCCCAGATGTGCCCCACAGAGCACCCTTGCCACCAGTGAGCACTGCTGCTAATGCTTCTGGCACCAAAATACAGTTGGTGAATTCTGCTTCTTCCTTCCCCCTTGATCATGAAGGGGGAAGTAAGGGGGGGGAGGTAAAAAAAAAAAAGGGGTGAAAACCCAAAAAGCACATGTGTTGAAGGAGAAAATTTCCCAGCTCAGTTTGGGATCAACCTGCTTTTCCACCCTGCTCCCTGGGGGACTGTTTTCAGTGGTGATGCCTTTGGCAGCATGCCTGGCAGCAGGCATTCTCTTCAGTTTGGTGCTCCTAAAACACTCTTCGGGCAAACTGCGTTTCTGAGCCCAGTCCACAGGAGTGTTCTCACTTAGGACAGAATTTAATTGCACACTGGAGTCAAACTGAGATTGAGTGGGACTTGAGTGAAGCTTAAAGAGAGGGAATATACAGTCGAGACCTTGGTGTCATTTGTAGGCTGTAACTGCCCTGTTGCACCAAGCAAGACCTGCAGCTGAGGCAGGCCTGGTCCCTCTCTAGTGTTAGCAGCTGGATACAAGGAGCCAAAGTGGGACTGACTACCCCCAGGAGTAGGAGTTTGGATTTTGTTGATCCTGCACCCTGAGTGCATCAGTGATGTGCAGGCAGAAGTGATTATCTCCATCCAGCTGCACAGGTCTGTCCCTGGACCCCATCTTAGCTGAGGTGCTGTCTTTGGACCCCCAGATGTGATGCTGGATGGTCTCCAGAGAGAGACCAGAGCTGTGGCTTTTGAGAGGGGAGGATGTAGAATGGGATGGGAGCCCTGCACAGGAACTGTCTTTGGTTTGTTGCAGGAATGAGCAATACAAAGTAACCCCTCTTCCTTGTCCTTGTTCCTACAGAGATTTCATAGAGGGTTTATGCTGTTGACTTCCTTTTCCTACTGCAGCGGGAACTTCAGGCCCCTTGGGACTCTGTGTGTGTGTGTGAGAGATCAAAGGAAGGGTGTGGGAAACATGGTTTCTCCTATATGTCCCTGCCTGGGAACCACTCCCACAAGGCCTGTTTGGCTCTTATCATCCCAGACCATGAGACATAAACTGCTTTCCTCCAGCTGAGTAGCTCCAGATAGTTTAGGATTGACCCTATGGGCAAAGGGCGAGACTCTGGCTTTGCCCATTGCATAGGTGGGTTTTAGTTGGGGTGGCTCATTGCCAAGGACAGGGAGCTTTGAAATAGTGTTTTCCAGTTTTGGCATCTGGTATCAGAAATGTATTGTGGTCAAAACAAGTAATTTTCTCTTCAGAGGGGTAAGCTCAAGAAAGCTGTCTAGGAAACTTGTCCATTTCTGTAGGGTTTTATTCTTAGTTTCAACAAGTAAGTTGAAGAAAAGTAAGTATGGACCTCACACAACTCTGGTTGGAGAAAGCATGCAGTTCCACCCATGAAGCAGTGTTTCCTAAAATAACAGCTTCGGGAACCTCTGCAATCTGTTTCCCTGTCTCTTACCCTTTTACAAGAACTGAGGAGTCTTTCAGCATTGTGAAGCCAGGCTGTGAAACAGCAACCAGAACAAGAGTGCCTCAGTCTCTCGCGCTCTATCTGGGGACCTACTGGGCTATTATTAGCAGGGGATACCAAATATAGTCTGTAAATATTTGAAAACCCCTGTGAAGACACATGCTCTTTTGTGAGCCCCGCAATCGCTAAACCCAGGCAAAATGCAACAGAAGAGCCAGAGCAGTTCACACTTATCACCCCATTTTGTTCTTGTCTGTGTAAGGAAATGCACTTGGATGCCTCTTGGGTCAAGGCCGAAAATTCTGTCCCTAATTCTTGGCAGAGAGGGTTTATTTACAAGTGGAGATTGGACAGCTGGGCTCCTGAGCCCCTGGGCCGGCACGTGGTGGTCTCCTGGCACAGAACTCGTGTGCTGGGGTCTGGGAGCTGGTCTGAAGGGCCACCAGGCTCCTTCAGCCTGCTGCGAGGCGCCTAACTTTTCGGGAGGGGGGGCATTTCCTCATAGCGCTAGTCCTCTTTCGGAGCAGGAGTGACCCGCAATCTCGGTTTCCATCGCTAGAGGGAGGAAAACTACACGGAATTATCACCCTCTCCGGTCTCTGCTCTGTCCATCCGCTCCAGGCAGGAGAGCAGATGCTCTTAGAACCTAATAGGTGAGGAACAGGCAGAATTGTAGTAGGTGGGCTGTTTTCCTTCGACAGCATTTAACGAAAAAACCCAAACCCTATCTTTAATAAAAGCGGTAGCAACTTTTTTGTATTCTTGAAGCAGTGCACCACAGACACCTTTTTTATTTGAAAGCATAGCAAACTGAAATTAATTTAAGAGAAAGATTACAACAATTTCAACATACGAATGGGAACATGGTTGTAAAGACAACATGACCCCATGGGAAGTACTAGAGAATAACTTCCCTTTGCTTTCAGAACCTATTTCATGAAACCTGGTAGCTCTTTACCAATCTGCCCTAGACTTGTGATTGCGAAAATGAGCTAAGGTCAGCTTTGTCACCAGAATGGCACCGAGTAGCTATGCAGTTTTTGCCTTTATCTGTGATTAAGGGGACCATCCATTTTCCCTACAAGATGTGGATGGGTTAAAGTAGACATGTCAGAATGAGCTACTGGCCCTGTAAGGAGACAACTAAGGGTGCATCTCTGCTCTAGACTTTTTTATGATGGCCATGGTCATAGCACTGTGCTGTGTGATGCTGCAGGCAAAGGTGTTGCCATCTCTTGGAAGATATGCTTTTGAGGGGGTGCTCTTGAGGGTTGACAGTAGACTGGTTGGTTTTTTTAATAATGTTTAAAATGAATGAAAAAAGGTAAGACAGTTCATTGCAGCATGGAAATAATAGTAATAAAAATAGTAAGTAAAATAATAATAAAAATAGGAAGGAAAACCGACCAAGAATGAATGTGACCATAGCCTGTCTGTTGCTCAAGCCTGAACAGACAAAAACCAGAAACACTAACAAGTCAAGAGAAAAGGCACATGTGTGGGTTGTTGTTCTTTTTTTTTTTTAAATTTATTTATACGTTTAAGTGCAAGCTAATGTATGTTGTTGGTAGCAGTAGAAATCAAACAAAAAAGTCAACACTTTTTTTCTTTCATAATGAAAGGAAGCAGGAATGCTGCAGTACTCTATTGCTGGAGAAAATTAAAAGATGGAACTATAATGAGATTCTTGATGTGTGACTCAGAGGTGGTCACACTTGTAACTCTCTGGGTCATTATCAGGAGGGGAAAAGGATAGGGTAGAACTGTACTGAATATGCACCCCTCCTTCCTCCCACCTTTATCTTTTGATGCAAAAAGAAATGTGCACATCGGCATTGTGCAAAATGTGGCTTCTGGCAGTGAAAACAGCATGAAGGGGCTGAAACAGCAGCAGGTCCCTGTAGGACAGGACAGGGGGGTATTGGGTTGTGCTCCGGGCTCAGCCTTCCTCGGGGAAAGCCTCGTCTGGCTTCAGCGTTGAATGGGGCTGGCAGTGGTGGAAAGGAGGCAAATTTCTTCATCCAAAGCCCGTCCGAGCATTGCCGGCACTCGGGAAGAGAGGACGGGATCCAGGAGGGGATGAGTGCCCGAGAGGAGAGTGTGCCAAAAAGATGTGGCTGGCAGCGGAGCAGCTGGCCTCTGCTGCTAACTCAGATTGGCTTGCCCAGGAGGATCCTAATTACAGCACAACTGCTGTCTCCATAATCGCTGCGGCAGGAGCAGCGTGGGCCATAAGGCACTGAAAGGGACCTGGATGTGGCAGAGGAAGATTATTAGAGTTACTGTGCTCTGTCCTGGTCATTGAGTTGCACAAAACCTACCAGATGTCAGGGAGGAAGAAATGGGTCATCCTCAGCGTCGGCTTTTGCAAATAATATCACTGACTGCTTATATCTCAACAATGCGATTGCTTAGTGAGGCTGGGTTATGCCTAACTGAGAGCATTTGTGGGGAAAGTTTTGGAAATGCAACGAGTCTGCTTGGGCACTGGGGTCTGATTTGCTAAGCAGCAGCTACTTGTGTGGCTGGTGTCTGATGGGAATAACAAAAAGATGCTCAGACAACTCCCGGTGAAGGACTGTAGCTGTGTGGGATGCTCCCTGTGTACCAGGAACGCTGGCCCTCACCCACCCGCACCATCCGCTGACAGATGAAATCATCCTTGACAAAACTTGGGCCTGGCAATTATCAAGAGAAGCAATGATGAGCAATAAGAAAACTATGCTTTAGGATGTGAATGTTATTATTTTTTGCTTCCTGGTATGTTTCCAAGGTCAGCTTCTGCAGATATATTTTGAAATCAAAATAGTAAGCTCAGACAACAAGCATTCGGGGGAATACATCAAAGCAGATGTGATTTTTGTAGTATGGGCAGTGTGCTGGAAGTTGGAAGTTACTGCGCATGCCTGTTGCATTTAGGATCTAGGGTAGGAGTTGCTCTCACCGCTTCATTTACGGGACAGAAGCATCAAAGATTTTACAATGCTCTTTTTGGAAGTGCTCCCTCAGAAAAGGGCTGTGAAATGTTAAACCACATCTTTGACTTTCAGGCCAAGTGTTTCCTGAATGGAAAATCTGGTGCTTTGTCCCTAGATGGAAATAAGGGGAGTGGGGTGCAGGCAGAGTGTTATTCCCTGCATCCTCCCACTTGCATCCCAGCAGAGGAGAGCCCCTGCCTGCTTCCCCACAGGCTGTGCCCGAAGCACACATTTTTCTCTTGCGCCAGACTTTAATCACATGCAATCGCCTTATGGATAGCCAGGGCAGTAATGGTGATCTTAAACATTGCTGGATGCCTCACATTCGCTTTATCTAAGTCTGTTCACACTGTTGCAGCTTTTCTTGCTGGTGATGATGTGGCAGAGAAGGACAGAGTGAGAGAGTGAGATAGTGTGGAAGTGGGAGGCCGTGCCAAGGTGACGAGCTATTTTGCATTGGCATCTGATGGTGCTAATCAGGAACCATGTACTTTAGAAGGTGTCTTTTGATAACGTGCTTTTATAATTTAACCCCCCTCATATTTTTGGATATATAATTTGTGTAGGGTTTACAACCTGAATCTGCTTAGGTGCCTCTGTTTCTGACACAGCAGCAGCCTTTGAATCAGCGAAGGTCTGCTCTTGCTGCTTAATCTCTGAGGCAGCCAATTTGGGGACAGAAGGAGTTTTTACTTTATCTGCTCCAAACACACTTGTACTTTATTCCTTTGTATTGGGAAAACAGGAAAAAAAAGAGAAGCAAAAAAAAAAGGAAAGAAGTGCTGTGTGTGTGAGCACGTGTGTGTGTGTGTGTGTTTATACAGAATGGGAGACAGAGACTAAACTGAGCAAGTGTGGGAGGGTGAGAACCTTTATTGTGCAACAAACTGATGGCACCAAATATGCTGCATTTGTTGTGAGTTAAAAGGTTTATACAAAGATTTTCTTAGTAGTGTCTAAGATCTTAATAGGGTAATTAATCTTTCTAAGCGTTACTGCCAGATTATGGGATCAGCTATTACCCCTGGCTACAGAGTACTCCTTTGTGTATTGCTATGAACAGGACTAAGTGATGAGACTACTCCGTTTGCCAAACAAAGATATGGTTGCTGCTAGCTTGTTTATGTTTGAAATGTGTTTTCTGGTGCAGTAAGAGAAGGCTGCACCATTTCTTTGGGAGTATTGGTACCCTTTAAAATGAATCTTTTTAGGAGAAGAAGGGGATGAAATGCTGTAAAATTTCCAGAGCTTTATAGAAAAGTGCATATATACTTTAAGAGGCATAATGGTGGGTTGTTTGGTTTGACAATTTTTTTTTCTTCAAGCAGGAAAATAAATAGATAGCTAATGTAATTGTAAGAAAGCAGCTGTAGGAATAGATAAAAAGTGGTCTCTACTTAAAAACTTCTGCATGGAATGCAGAAGCCAAACACTTTAGTTGAGGAATTAAAATCCAAGTTGTGTTGCAGCAGGATAGGGTGGGACATAGAGGACGTGGAAGAATTTTCTCAAGAAATAAGCTTTGCTCTATCCTGCTTATTCATAAGAGTGAGCCAAAAGTAAAGGTTGTTTTATTTACTAGATAAGGGAACTTTTTTTTCCCAGTGACATTGCCACCAGGGGGGCAGAGAGAAGACGAAAAAGCAGCATATTACCCAGTAGTTGTCAATGTTGAAACAACTGGGTCATTCTGGAGAAATGTCTGCTTGGCCAAATTTTGACATCTCCTGTACTGCTGAATGAGCAACCTCTGATCAAGGTCAGTATAAACTACTCTGTCCACATCATTTAGCCTGGTCTGGTGAAGGCTATCATGTTCTTAAGTGACGATAAAGGAAAACTCCAGCTCGAGGCTTTAATACATAATATAGCTGTCTTGAACCTAGGATTGCTTTTAAGCCATCCGAGAGGCATCACCTATAAGTGACTGTTCACATGTGGGAGAGTGTGTGCTTCATGTGCAGTAGCCATGGTGACACTGTCACATGTAGAGATGAAATGCTTTGGGCTGGTTCGAGTTGCTGGCTTTTTTCTAGGCATTGGGTGGGAGGACACACAGGATATGTGGGAGGAAACCTTTGCTTTGTGGCTGGAGAGGTGGTCAGTTTGGACAAGGGCAAGGAAAAGGGTGGTCATGGAGGCTGGATTGGTAGGAGGAGGGGGTGTTGTCACCTTCTGCCTTGCTGGAACACAGTGATGCTGATGGCATGCTGCAAGCCTGGGGTTAACAGGGTCCTTCCCTTTATGAGGGCAGGCACCTCATACAGGGTCAGCTGGAGGGCCTAGCACTGCCCGCTCAGCTCTGTGACCACCGTGGGGCTGTGTGCTCTCTTCTTTGTCTGCTCTACAATGGTTTACAGCTGAGCAATGATGAAAAGGAGAAGCTGCAGAAGTTTGTTCACCCTTTCTCAGTCTCAGCAGGAAGTTTACATTTATACAAGGCCTGGAGAATCTTGAAACTGTGCCAAACCACCAGAATAAAGTCATAACGCTACAGCTTGGCAAAGTGTTGAAGAAGGCTTCCCTAGGGCCCACTGTGTGGAAGTAGGATTGAAGAGGGTGGTCAACCAGGCCTTGTAGACATTTATTCTAGATGGTGACATGCCCCTGCCTGGCTTGTCCCTAGACTGAGATAGTGAACTGCCAGCGCTGCTGTCCTGGTAGGGCTTGTACAGCCGGTACAAGCCCTGGTAGAGCTGCTCCTGGTGGGCTCATTTGGCTTCCTTTGTGGCAGCTCCTGCTGGCTGGGCACTTGTTAGGACCCAGGGGGAGCATGACATTGGGGATGCCTACCTGGTCCAGAGGCTCTGGGGAAAGGATCTGCTTAGCTGATGGTGGTGGGGTGGGGAAACCACCAATTCCTCCCACAGGGCTGCCTCAGTGGGGCTGTTCATGAGAACAGAAAAGGAGGGTGATACTTGTCCCACATCCCTAGGAGTCATGATGGTTGAAAGCCCACCATGCCTTTCCAACCTGCTGCAGAGTCATCATCCTTGCTTTAAGTGATTGGAGTATGCCTCCTAGGAATTGAATGTTTGCCTGAAAGCTACAGTGAGCTTCTGGCTCCATCCTGGTGTCGCAGCACATGCAGAGCCTCTCCCCCTACACCTAGCACTGGGATTTCTCACTCTGTAACGCTGCAGAGATGTGCTCTTTTTGTAAGTAGGTGTCTTCATTGGTCAAATTACATTTACGGCTTTCTGCATTCAGTATTTGGGATGTAATTTGCTTTACAAATCTCAGTTTGATTCTAGAGGTGATATGCAACGTGAGATGCTAAAAACTCTGAAAGAAAGTCTTTGAAGATAATTACAGCTACCTTACCACAAAGAAGTTCTAAGGGTTATAAGGAAAAAACCCAAACAAATCTCTATTAATGCAGAGTTAAGATGACCCAGTTATAGCAGAGACCTTTCCAAATGGAAAATTCGAATCCAGGAAGTAGAGAATCAACGTACATGCCAATAAAACATTAACTCTGGCCCCCTGGAGCTGGTACTGCTCACTGGGAATTATCTGCAACCACTTCAGCTGCAGTCACTGTATTAGCTGGAGCAGTATTGAATGGTGGGAGGATTAGCTGGAGTTTGGCAGAGCTTGGAGGAAAAAAGGAAAAAATTTCAGGGTGTGTGAGATGAGAAGCTGAATGCACATACCTGTGTGTGTATGCAGGTGGGGGAACTTCAGAATTTCACTTCAGCAACGAGATGCAGTTAAGGAGACCTATCTAGAAATGGGGATTCAGTGGCAAAAGGCATAAGATAATATTGACTTATAGGTTTAGTGCTGGAGTGAGATGCTGCCGTAGGCTGTGTATCTGGGTGTGGGTTAGATGTGCGTAGCTTCCCTCTGGCACAGGCACACCCGCAGTGCAGTTAGCATTGGCACAAGGAAGGTGTTGGATGCTGTCTCACTATGGTCATCAGTGGTCATCCTCCTTTCCTTGCATCTACAAGGTGTGTTGTCAGGGAACTGAGGTCAAGGAACAGTTGTGCAGCTGAATTTTCTTATTTTCAAAGGATTGCTTATCCAGCCTGATACGTATTACTGGGCAGCCCAGCCTCTCTGATAGCAAAGATATTTGTCAGTGAATTTCCTAGGTTTATTCAATAGCAACAGAAATGGGATTTTTTTAAATATCTTTTTTTTATTGTTGAAAATAGTGGTGACTTAAGCAGTTGAAGTTAACATATAGGTTTTTGCTCGATACATATATATCACTAAAAAGGAAATAGGGTGTCTTATGATCAAGTGGTTGTGTGTAACAAAATCAATTCTGTTACTAGGTAATTGAAATTATAGTAATGTTTTGAAATGTCCGTGGGCTAACAGAAGAGGAAAGGAATTCAAAATTGTGGTCTGTCTCTCCAAGTCTTCAGTATTTTCTCCTGTGGGGGCTGCAACAGCAGGCTGATACATCTCCATCCTGCCTGCCTGCATTTCAGGCAAGGTGTAGTCTGAGTCGGCAGAGATTTCAGACCTCTTTGAAGACTCAACATTTTAACAGGACAGGTTTCCTGGCCTGCATGTGAGCCAAGCTGGCCCTCTGATATGTCAGATGCACCTGAACCTCTTCTCTTATCCCTGTTTTTTGGCAAACACGCAATATGAGGAAAACGTTGCAATGAAGTGCTAACATTATTTCAAGAAGGAGCTAAAAAAAGCCCCTGGGAGAGAAGGGATTTATTAACAAGTCATGGGACTTTGGTATGCCTCAGGCAACATTTTCAAACTGTTGCTCTCCCAAGTCAGTCGCTATAATTATACCACTTTCCAAACAGAAAAGGACAACATGGGAAATTCATCTAATGTAATATCATAGGTCTGAGCCTAGCAGCAGAGCAAAATGGGTTATTGTAACATAATAGTAAAAGAGGTGTGACTGCAGAATAGCGGGTCAAAGCAAACCTTCAGATGAGTAATTATTTCTTACTATCCTACTTGTTCTATTTCATCCTTAGGTATTTAATTACACAGTTTTCCTTTTCTCCTGTCCTAACATGTACCACCAGGCATTTTTTTTTCTTTGAGCTTTGGAAACAGTACAACTTCAGTGCTTTATGGGAGCTGCTCTCCTAAAAATAAAACTTTGAACAATCTGAACAGTGGTAGGACCAGATTTTGTAATTACGGCTCTGTCTGGAGGGTACAAGATGGATGAGGGTGTCCTTGTGCTGGATACTGTACCTTTTGTGTTAAGGCAGGAACTTAAAAGCAGTAGAGCTCTCAAGAAAACCACTATATTCTGTGCAACTTGCAGCCCTTGTTCGGAGTTAATTCCATCCTTTGAAATGGGTTAGGTGCAAGTTCTAACAGGATGTTGCCTCAACACTGTCCCTATCCGGGGATGAGAGACTAACTTCTTTGCAAGGATGTTCACTGGCTAAATGAAGTAAATGATGCCTCTGTGTTACTAGCCTGGAAAATCAGGACTCAAGTGTTTTCTTAAAAAAAACCCCAAAATCCCTGCCTGCTTAGGTGCTTACAATGTTCCTGTCATTTTAGTCCTCAAACGCCTACTATTCTAACATCTCAGCTGATAGCACAGTGAAAAGTAAATCTCTGTCAAGCATTTTCCTCCCTCTGAGTAATAGCTAATCTAATAATAGTTTGACTCCTACCACCACAATAGCTCTCTTTATAAAATGTGCAGAGGGAGGAGGCTAAAGATTTCATCTCCTCTGTGGTGATCCCAAACTCCTAGGAAGTAGTATAAGAGTACTGAACTTGGGCCCTGCACTGCTTATTTATTGCCCTACAGGCCTTTTACAGGCTTAAATATTTCTCAGACTTAGCTTTAAAAAATTCAGCACACCCAAGCAACCAACTCTCCCCAGCAATACATGTCCCTTTCACTTTTTGTTATTTTTTTTCCCTCTTGTGTTAATATTTCCCTTGTTAGTGTTTCTGCATGAGATCTATTTATTCATTTATTTTGTGCTTTTACATCAGCCCTAAATGATCTTCCTATTAGCACAGGAAGCTGGCAGCAGCCAGTCTACAGCCTTTGGATAGTCAACTAATTAAGGGAAAAGCAGGTGTGGATGGATCTATTGAGTCTATAAATAAGTGCCAAAAATTTAAGTTATTGGTCTGTGAGTGTTAGCAGGTGGAGCATGGTTTTTATACCTTCAATGGAGAGAAAAAGAAGGGTTAGAGGAAATGATTTCTTCCCCCATGATTTAAAAGCTCTTCAGTAATAAAATATGTCTGTTCTCAAAAAAAAAAAAAAAAAA
>VZTI01002430.1:361699-429696 GCA_013397865.1 Struthidea cinerea | reverse complement strand
TTCCAAACTACTGGTATTAGTTTTGTCTGCACACTAGTCAGTAAATGCTGTCCTGGCTATTTGAAGTTTATTGTCCACAGTGTTTTTTTCACTAAATGGGACCCAATCCTCTGAGTGCAATTATTTCTCCTTTCAACCTGCTTTCCTGTAGTGGAGTTTTCCTTTCTCTGTTGTGTGTGAGAGATTTCCTGTTGTTCTTAGTGGATCCAGGGAACATCAGAGGAACTTTGAGTAGGAGGGCAGGAGGCGTATGCCTGTACCCCAAAGGCCCTCGTCCATCCTCTCCCTTCCCAAGCACTGTGTTTGTCTGTTTTCCAGTGCTCACTCAAGGCTCTTCTTGGAAAGACAAGTCTGTGCCACATTCCCCTCTCTGCACATCACAAAGGCAAAAACTAAGGGTTCAAAGGCTTTATTTTAAGAAATAAAATATAATTCTTCTGCCACTGGGGTCATGGCTTTCTCCTCTCAAAAAAAGAAGCCTTTTCTTTAAGTTTGCTGGGTTGCTAAGCACAGGTCATGCCAACATTGTGCAATTTTGACATAAGTAGTGTGCTGGGTAGAAATGGGAGCATGGGGAGAACTCTGTCTTTGCTCTCCCTGGGCGAGCATCCAGTCTAGATTTATAGCAGACGAAGGGCAGTCCAAAAGCACAATACAGGTGGCCTGTGAACCGAAGTGTGCTGAAATTCAGTGTTCAGGAACTAACTTTAGTATTAATGCTGCATGACTGGATGCTGTCCACATATCAGCAGTTTAACGTGCCGTGGTTCAGGGTTGTAAGTCTCCAGAGCCAAGGCAGCAGTGAAGGCCCTCTCTGCTTCATGGGTCAAACACCACCCCGAAAGTTGTAGTGAAGTTCAGGGGAAGAGACTCATCCCCTTTCTGGTCGGGTAAAGTAGTTGCTGTAGACTATTTAGTACAGTACTGGCCTCCAGACCAGAAGGTCCCCAGCTGGAATCTCATCACCGCCACTGTTTCTAGATTAAATTCTAAATTGTGTACTGTCATTTGGAGGCCTTCTGTGCAGGGTCTCACTGAGTCACCAGTTATTAGGGATGCCTCCTATTATCGCAGCCCTAAAAGCTATTTGAACAGAAGCCTAATGTGACTGTGATTTCCAAGGACCATTTGCTGTTATTGCAGCTCTGCTTTGCTGTGAGTGAGAAACAAACCAAAGCTGCTTTCAGATCACATGAAAGGGAGGGACACGGAAGCAGTAGAGCTGGAGTCACATTCAAGCTGCCAACAAATGTAAATTCACCAAAAATAAACAATCTTTTTATTAACTAGAGCAGGTTCATTTCTAATGCAAAGAAACAAACACGTTGCTTTTCTTCAAGCAGACATATTTTGAAATTCTTGCTTTTCCAAGTAGCTGAAAAATTAGCTGCTGAGGAAGTGTGCAGAACCTATGCACTGCCGTACCCCATGGGCCAGAAGGACCTTCTCCTCCGTAGAGGAGGAGGACATAGCAGAAAGGCAAATGCCTGCTCTCTGGGAGAGGGAGGCAGTGACGTGTGTGCACAGAATGGGAAACTACAAATGCAAACATTATTCTGAAGACACACAGATGCATGTCAGAAATCTATATAAAGCGGAAGAGTTTGGAGTCCGAACAATACAGTTTATGGGCTGGATTTCAGAGCAGTCCTGATTCTACTTTATTGCTGACTCTTTCTAAGACTTCTTAGTCCTAAATCACCTCCATAAAATGAAAGTGGAGTTCTGCCTGCAAGAGGGATGATTAAGGTACTAGGAAAATAGGTCTTTCATAAAGAATTTTTTAGAACTTCTGTTTTATCTACAGCTAAACGTGCTGCGAACAGCTTGCTCCTGTTTAGAAGGACTGATCTGAAATGGCATTGGTCCATTACAACTAGTGGTGCTGGGTTTGCTGGTGGTTGAATATTTGGACAAATATTTGTATTAGTCCTGTATTATACAGTTGTATACACAAATTAGCCCTGCCTTTTCCTTAGCCTAGTGCTGGGGTGTTTGGCAAGGATGAGGGGCTACATCAAAGAGTCTATTTTGAGCATGAGGTGCCAGACATCATCTTCATATCAGATGGACTGCAGCCAGCCATGCTCACAGAAGGACAGACGTCTGGCGAGGGAGAAGACAACTGAAAGCTGAGGCCATTAGAAGAAGGCAGTGGTGCTGCCAGCTATATTTCCTGTCCCAGCTGGATATACCCCATTTGAGATGCTGCTGTGTTGCCTCTAGCAAACAGATCAGTAAATGGGGAAGGAAGGACAGTAGGATAATAGACAGGTGGTCAAAAAGAAGAAAGAGCGAAAATGTTTCTGCATCCATTTTATGCATCCATATGCTCATAGAGCTAGCTTGCTGTACTTGGAAATCTTTGAAACTTAGGACAGAAGTTTCAGTGATTTCAAAGTGGCAAAAATCTCAACTGCAGCAGCAGATGTCACAGTTTCTGGACAGCCTGAGATGCAAAAAGGATATTCCTGCCATGATTGTCCCCTGGAATCTAAAAGCAGCAACTGATCCAGTTCTGTTGAAAACTGGCAGCCTGGAAAAAGTCAGGCCTGAATGTCCAGTGGAGTCACCTGAGCACCAGCAGCCTTTGTTACATGTTTTGAACCACCTACAGGCATTGCTTTTGCCTAATGGGGACAGAGCCTAGGAGAGCTTGCTCCTACCCACACACAGAATTCGATCTCATGGCTTGGGGGTGCAGGTGAGGTGGTTGCCCTCATATTGATGACATGGCAGGCTCACCAGACTTACAGTCTGTGTCAGGGCCAGCTTGCTGACCCAAAGGGGTGGCAAGATGGAAGACTTCTAGGACAACTGCTTTGCCCCTGAAGAAAGGTAAGGCTACTGGTAACACCTCTCAGGGGCTGCTGGTAAATGAAGAATAGTTCTATCTGCAGGCTGTGACTAAAACTGCCATTTAGTCTGCTTAAACTAAGGGACTAAAGGTTTGATTGAAGTGTCTCCCACACCCTGAAGTCCTTAAAGTAAGTTTGATCAGCAAACCATTCATAGGCACCTACTGGCATTATCAAAAACTTCTGAGTGCCCAATTCAGGAGGATCTGAACATGGGTGCTTTTGGAGATTGCTGTCTAAGTCTTCAGGTGTGTAAGCAGTAATGTGTTGCTGTGCTTAAGAGAGTGTTAAAGATGTGACTTGAGCAGCCTATCACTTAAGACTCTTTAGGAGAGGTCTCATAATTTAATTTCTTATCATTGCTGCAGCTACTTTCCTCCTTTTACTAGATTGTGAGGTACAGCCTCTGCCATCATACACTTATGTGGCTCTCAGCACAGCTGGCTGAGACTATAAGTCCTCCCAAGATGCAAACAGTAAACAGGAATAAGAGCATGAGGTGGGTATGCAGCGACAGAAGTGAGATGCTCACAGCTGGCAAGTTGTGTGTCACTGGTTTGTAGATTTGAAATGCCATTTATATCCTGAATGCTTGTCTCAGTGCACTGACTTTGTTCCTATGCCAGGTGCTGCATTTGGCCTTTGGCATCAGCCTGTGCAACCATCACGATCTTCATCTGAAGCTGTGCTGAAGTGCTGCACTGTGTTGCCTTTTCCTTCCCCAGAATTTGTTGGAATTGCTATGCATGTGATCCTTCTTCCACTTAATGACACAGGATGGTTGTACTTTGTCAGCTTGAGGTTTTACTTTAGCCTGGTACAACTGGGGGCTGCTTTTGAGCCCTGATGGTTTGGGGCTTTTTTCACCAGTCCCATGAAAATCTTTTGCTCTTGCTGGAGAACACATCTGGGAGCACAAAGCATTAGTACAAGCTTCAAGCCCCGATCTGCATTTGGGGTGCTTGTTAAATCCTGCTTCTTGGCGACACGAGCTCGGGAAACCTTTCCGACCTGCTGCCTATAGTACGGAGCCACTAGCACACTCTGTGTCAGGCCGCTCTGCAGCGCTCCATCTGCCTTGCTTAGCTGGAGCATTTATTGTCCAAAGCCCTCCTGACAGGAAACATTCTAGCTGCAGTGAAATATCCACAGAGATTATTATGGTAGTTGTTCCCAAAATGTCTCCCAAACCCACAGTACTGACTTCTGTGTCTTAATTGTCCTGCATCTGTTTCCAGCCTTGGAATATTACCTCTTAGGTGGAGGGGCTGATGTAGCCACACTGTCTCTTGGTACCCACTGTGCCGTTTATGTTGTTCATGAGCTAAGGAAATAACATGGTGCTACAAGGATCCAGTGGAAGCTGGGACAATCTGGGTTTATAAATATGACTGCACATCTTCCCGAGGCATTTGAAATCCTTGATATAAAATCCCTTTCTTGAGAGTACTTATTTTATGGCTCACATTTTTTTCTCTGTGAATGTCAATACAGGTACATGCATAAGCATGCGTTTGTGCATGACATATATGAGAGATTTTTGTCCCTACATAGGGAAAACATGAGTTGGTGTGTGTTTCATGAGCCTGTGTGTCCCATCCACAGCATCAGCTCTCACCCTAATGAGCTGAAGCTACATTAGCAATATCCCAGGCAGATAAATTGACTTTAAACCTTGGTTTGATGATCCTACTAAGACATTCAATTAATTCTGTTTTGCTACAAGCTAATTTATGACTTTGTGTTTATTCCAAAAAAATGTTGAATGTACAAATCAGTAGCAGACAAGGTAATGAATTATTCTACCTTCCTTCATGCTCTTGTCTTCACACTTCACTACCATAAGAATGGAAGAGGAAATATGAAAGAAATGTCTTTTGATGTATGAAATGTGGGTATTTTCTCATACTGAGCTGTATCTAACTGGTGTAAACACATAATCAAGCCCTCTAGGAGATGCTAATTAGTGCAGTAAATGTTAGTTTATTAATTGCCATTACGTTTCTCTTTGTTTCACCAGTGAATGTGCCTTTTCAGGAGAACAGATTTGATATGGTGTGTCTGCAGAATTTGTTTGTGTTCATGGCAAATGAAGACAAGTAGCCTAGCAGAGCTGTGATGAATTAACAACATTCCGTGCGATCAACGTTTCTGTAACAGAGTCCACAAAGTGCATGGGCTTCTGTGTGATCTGAGAAGAAAAACAACACAAAACAAAAAACCCCGGAGGATTTGATAACAATTTTATGCTCCATCTCTCTACTTGGTTTGTTTTTAATGAGCCCTCCAAAAGCACAGGTAGTAAAACTTTTTCCTTTTTGATGTGGCAGAATACACTGCCAAGACGTACTGCAGGAGAGGCACTTCAAAGGCAAACAGCCAGCGAATACAATTACGTTAGGTGAGGCTGCTGGGTATAATTGAGTTCCTCCCATCCTTGGAAAGTGATAGAAGACAGTCCCTTAACAATTCCCTCTTCCTGCTCCTCCAGCTTGTCATTATAAATCAATACTTACCCTGCAATGTTCGCATTTGTAAACTTTACCATTATCACATGCTACATTGCCTGTGTCAGGTACCGGGAGCCAAATAAAGGATGAAGTGAGAGGTCCCCCTGTAGGCAGCTGCGGCATGGAGTATGGAGAGGGCAGAACCAGCAAAGCCTGGAAGACATCCCTTTGCCTCTGTGAAGGCTGCCAAAAATTGCTGAAAGCACTCACGCCAGGAGGTGCCGGTGCTTCCAGGAAGCACCAAAGTGGATGGTTGTTCTGGTTGCAGAGAGGGGGCAGAGCTAAGGTGTGAGCATGGCAAGCTTTTGTTCTATACTGTCACGTCATCACTCGGGCCCTTGGTTTTGGGAGGAAAAGCTGGGTATTCCATCAGAAGTGTGCCACTTTTGCCTTCCCCTCTCCAGTGGGAGGGTGTTTGGGTCAGCCCCTGTGTGGTTTTGTTCCCAGAGGTGAATGCCTTTTTGTGGGTAAGACACCTTCTCCCTTTGTATACTTTTGGTATTAAGATTGTTGTTATTATCAGGCATGTCTTATTCCATTGCTTTTTGCTTTCAAGAAAATGTTATCTCAACCCATAGTTTCTGCTGTTTTCCCTCCTTTACCAAAAGAGGTAGGGGGAAGGGGGGTGACTTATTTGGAGTTTAATTTCTTGCTGGTGTTAAACAATCACAACTGTGTGTGTTGAAGCAACTTGGTGTCCCAGAAGGACCACTGTGGAAAGCAGCTTTGCTGGGTGTGGATCTAGGTCATAGCTTGACCAAGCTCTCAGGATCTACCTTTAGACTTTGTATGAAGAGAAAGGCTTTGCATGTTTTTAATCACTTGGCTTGTGTAACCAAAGCACAGGAGGAGGTGTTTCTCTTCTTTGTGGAACATGAGTAGCTGTTTTCATGGATTTTGGCTAACACAAACCAAACCCCAGATATCTCTTCATACTCCTTTCCCTGCAGAATAGGCTCTACAAAGCCTTAAACTATAAAACAAAGGATATTTTTCACCCTGACATTTGAAAAATCTTTTTCATAATTTTCTTCAATTATTTGCCTAGAAAAGTTTCAGCAGGCCACTGAAAATCTGAGGCTAGAATTCTTGTTTCATCTTAATCTTTGAGAGCATGGTTGCTTTGCAATGTCTTTGAAGAGTTCGAGTCCCACCCTAATCCTGTTCAGGACATCTCCTGTTTTATATTATTGTATAAATAACAACAGTCCCATGTCAGAAACTTCTAGCTTGGACTTCTAAAGCTGTCTGTTCAAGAGGCAGAATCCTTCTTGCCCCTTTCCCTTAGGCACATATCTTGCCTCTGTGCTTCTGCAGAAGTCAAAGGCAGGCATGGATGACTCTCTGCTGGGACTCTGCATGGCAACAGTGGGTGTTGCTGCTGCAGGTCTTAATTGCCTTTAAGTCATTCTTTTATTTTTTGATGATAAATAATCATAACTAGCGTATAAATATGTAGTTCTTCTATACTGAATTCAGAGGTTCTGTCCAAATGTTTGCATAATGAGTGACAAAAAAAAAATATTGGAGCACCTTTTATTTTCCAGATTGAGAGGATTTAAAAAAAATTGTAAATTTTGTGTTCAGTGTTACACTTCAGCACAGCTTGAGCAAAATTTCACGTTTTAAGTAAGGGGGCTTTGGTTTTTTTGGACTTTAGTAGCAGAAGCGTATGGAGGATGGACCTAGCTTAGAAATTTGCTGCAAATCTGGAGATAGAAGCTGGCTTATCCTCTGAGACATGCTCCGTATATGCAGAATCTATCTGAATAAATGAGCCCCTTACTTAACTGGGAACGTACTGTATATTCCATCTGCAGACTGAATGATTGCTCCATTTCAAGCCTCCTGACTCCCATGGAGCCATCTGGTACACGCTAGTTTGTACGAATAGGTGAGGATTCCTGCTAACACAACAGTCTTCAACTAGGCAGAGTGCTGATATTTAGCACTCTGCTTCACATCTGCGCGCAAAGCCGTAACAAAACCCCAACATTTTCTGTGTTTAATATTTAAATGAACCTTCCTTTTTCTCCTGGAAAACCAGTTGGGATGGGAACAATTAAAGCAATTACATCAGAAAATGAGTTGAGCTATTAATACATCCAACTAAGCAGAGATTTCCTGTTATGTGGCATTGTGAATTTTTTTTTTTACCCATCGATTGCATAGGGCTGAGTGGGGAGGAAGGTGGGAGAGAAGAAGGGATGTGTCATATAGATATTTTAATATCACTTTGAGATATTGTCAGAAAATTAAGCTAATGGACATAATTCATGTCTGTAGGCAGCAGTGGGCTGGTCAAAGGACTTACAAATGGGTATGTAAAGGTTGTATCCTTTTTGGCTGCCCTGCTATGTCGGAGCTGTCCATATGAGATTGGTGGCCTGGCACAACACCACAGAGAAGGTGCCTTTGTGGTAGACGAGTCGCTCCAAAGGGTTTTGGTGAAAGCGGACAGAACAAGGTGAATGGGGGAGAAAGGGGAGTGGGCTAAAATCCAAAGGCTGCCTGCATACTCACACTTTTGTTCTCTGGTACAGAGATCCACAGATATGTTTAAGACACCTAATATGTAGCTGGAGAGACCTGTGTGCTCTTTGGCAATTTAAAAAGTGTAAAGAGACGTTAGATCCCGTGTTTCCCCCAGACACTGCTCAGGGTTCTGGAGGGAAGGAGGTCAAAAGGACTTTGCAGCTGCTGAGTGGAAAGTGCTGCTGCCCTGGGCTGGACAGTGGTAACCCTCATGCCTCTGGAACTTGTAGGGAAGTCTCAGCTTGGAAAAGTCCTACCAAGTCTTGCTCTCTGCAGATGTTTTGCTGAGTGTAGGTTACTGAAGACTTTTGCTTAGTCTGGAATGACACTTGCATCAGTAGCAGACACCTATCTGGTTTT
Source organism: Struthidea cinerea (assembly GCA_013397865.1). Lineage (NCBI taxonomy): Eukaryota > Metazoa > Chordata > Aves > Passeriformes > Corcoracidae > Struthidea > Struthidea cinerea. Next base: position 421,433 of record VZTI01002430.1, on the reverse strand, counting down.
GGTTTGACTGTGTTCATTTATTTATTTCAGCAGCAAAAATAATGGAGGATCTTTCCAATGTAAGTGCCTTTTCCCAGCCTTTTGAGCTAACTCTAGCTTCCGATGCATCTTGACTAAATGGGAGTCAGTGTGTATGGTGCCAAGACTCGTATTCGCTCACACCATGGCAAATACGCGGCTCAGCAGTGCAGGATTGGGTCTGTGAAGATTCTCGGGATGCACGTCACTGCCATCTCACTTCATTTTGGTAAATGTTGCCTCTCAGACGTGGGATCTCTTACAAACTGGGATCTGTGCTCACATGCCTATTGCAAAATACAACCTGCTAAAAACAGCTGTAAGGAGCTCCCTTTGTCTGGTTGGGGTTCTTCACTTAAGTGCTTGTAGTGCCTGATTAAATTAGTAATCAGAGATATAGTCATGCTATTTTGTGACTCTGAGAGCCTTGATTGTGGATTATATTTACACACTGCAATTTCTTTCTAAATGGAACTCTTTGTATTCAAGGACTTTAAGAGTCTTTCAGCCTGTGATAAAATCCAGTTTGCTATATAGACTAGTTCTTGCTGTGGTGCCAAGCTCTTGGTCAGGCATGCCATGTAAAACAGTATTTCATTTGCACCACAACTATGGCTATGTAAGAGTTCATGTATGGTGCAGTGGTTTTGCTGACCCTTTACACTGAAAAACTGCATGATGGCAGGCTGGCAGATGCATTGAATGCCTTCATGTTGTGTTGCCTCAAAAAAACAGAGTTTCCTTTTTTGTCAAAACAGGGGTTGGCTTGAACCGAAGTCACATAAATGGTACCAACAAACTTTGTGGTATTTAAAATCCCTGCATGCATTCAAACCCTGTGGCCTATCCCTGGTAGAAACAATAGGGCTGGAAAGTCAGCCCTTACAGAATATTTTGTTGTGTTTAAAATCTACAGTGTATGCTAAGACAGTGGCTCTGTCACATGCACGTATGTAGCAGAGTTAGGCAGGAGGAGTTCTGACTACTCTGCTGATTTTGAGGCTCCAGAGCCATTCAGGTGAGTCCTGTGGTTGGAAGTCCCTGTTTAAAGTTTCTTCTAGTCCTGTTCAGAACAGGGACAGGAAACTTGATCTTCTGCATCAGCCCAGATGATTTGTTCTCTTGCAAAAGTGTGCAGGGAAAATGAGGAGGACTTGGCCTGCCGTGGCAGGGTGCTCCAGTATGAAGGAAACCTTGGGCCAGGCTGTGGTTTGAATCATCTCAGAGAGGGCTCTAGTCACTTAGGGCTTTCTCTAGGCATGGCCAGAAATTTCACCCAGGGTTTGAGGGAACTTTTGCAGGATGGGTTTTCTTGCTTTGCTTTGTTTTGCCTTTTTTTTTCCTTCTGGAAACTAATGGGTTTTTGTGAAAAAAATCATACTTCCTTCTTGATGACATTTGATTCAAGCTCTGAAAAATTCCTGATCATCTTTAGTGGGCACTGTTTTTTAAAAATTTTAGGTGAGTTTTACTAGCAGTACAGTTTATTGAATATCTTACATTGATACTAAAATGAAGGTCCTGTTTTTAAATGTGTCAGTGGGGTTAAAACAGGTAATTCTATTTCTTGCTTTACTACCCTGCTGAAGTAGTACTTCAAATCTCTGTGCCTTAATTTCCCTTCTCCCATTGCTTGCCTCCTCCATAAAAATTATTTGAAACTAGATTTTTATCACTTGTGCTAGGAAATGGAACTCTGATCTCACTTGGATCTTTGTTTGGTATAATGCAAATAATACTCTATTTATTGGAGTACCTTTAATAGTTATTTTGAGGTATCTTATCAGCTACAGTAGCCATTGAACCTATTAGAAGGGTGAAGCCTTTGGATTAATTACCCAGATGAACAGATACAACTACACACTTACAAGAAAAATTCACTCTTTCCAGAAAATTAGAGTACCATCTTGCAGACTGTTGGAATGATGCTGCCTGATGGCATATTCCTTCTGCCACAGGACAGTTGCAGATCACTCCCTAGTGAACAGAAGAGTCCTACAGGATAGCAAGTGGATCAGGAATGCCCCTGGAGTGAACTCTCTTTGAGTTCAGGGGGTTTCTGTTCAAACAGCTGGAGCTGGACTTGCCTCTTGCGTTTCTTCTTTTGGCAGAGATGTGCCTACAGGCTTGTTGAAACAACCTGCCAGGACAGAAAAGAGGTCACCCTTGCATGGTGGCAGCTGTACTCACCGTAACGTTGTGCCTCTAAGAAGGCTCCTATCCCCATTCCTGGCCTACAGCAGGTGCTTGGTGAAGAGTGTAAGAGGGGTGACATGAGCATGGTGACACCTCTGAACACCCTCCGGTTTCTCCATGGCCCTTGAACATGGCTGGTCACGGCTCAAGCTGGCACAGAGACCTGCCAGTGTGAAGGCAGACATTGGTGGGATGTGTAAATCCAGAGCCAAGCCTGAAGGGAGGGGAGGGCAAGGAGGCACACACAAACGTGAAGAAGAAGGGTTGTCCCCCAGGCAGGCTGGAGCTTGCCTGAAACATCATTTAACAGGCGGCTTCATCTCCCTGGAACGTGCTGTCTCCAGTACAGTCCTGCCTGATCACACCCAAACCAGCCTTTGTTCTTCAACAGCTGTTCAAATGCACTGGCTATCATATCTGGTTTTGCTACTGGCTCTTTTTGGTAAGTCATATTTAGAGATCTCACCCTTCCTGGGAGAAATGTGACTGTTAGGATTTGGTCTCTGTTAGGTGTTTGATTTGGGGTTTCCCTGATCTTGGATCGATGTCCCCTGAATTGCAGAGGCTACAGGCTACCCTCGAGCATAATTTAGGAACAGAAAAATATGGCACATAGGTGCAATCGCACCCAGCCCTTTTATTGGTATATACAGCCCAGCTGTGATCTTGAAGGAGCATGTTCCCAGGGGCTCCATGTGTTGTTTAGTGTTAATGGCAAGTCATAAAATCCTAATCCAGGCTTCCTCCTGAGCCTGAGTGCCTCTGCTGGTAGCCTGCTGCTCTTGCTCCAGGCTCTTCTGCTTCGCTCATTCAAATGCTTTTATTTTATGTGGTTGGATGTAATGGGACTCACCTGTTTCAACTGCCAAGCTAAGTCAGCAAAATAACCTTGAATCTCTGAAAAGATTTCTCCTAGTATCCTGCAATCACTGGATTACTGCTCCCCTCCCCAAAATGTTAACATCCCCTTCCCTGCCACCAGAGAAAATCCAAAGCCCTCCAAACCATCAGTGCAAGAACTAAAGCTGTCACACTCATACACTTTCCATAAGTAGCACCTTTTGTGTTGGTTAATGAACTTTTTGAGGGCCTTATTACTATGGCAGTAGAATTGCTTGGTGGCTTGTGTGGAACAGATAAAATGGGACTGAAATTGTGACTGCAAAAGTTTAAAGGAATACAGTTACTGTGTGTTTGTTAATTCCATCTTTGCAGGAGGATAGCAGCTGCTTTTCTTTTCTTTTTTAACAGATGGAGTGATTTCTCATGTAGTGTTACAGTAATGACCAACGTGACACAGAAGGAAAATTCTGTGACAATATGGTGAGCAAGATCTTATTGACAGCTCCACTTGGTTGTAATTTGTAAGCTCTATATTGTTACTCTATTCTTTTTTTTCTCCCCCCACCTTCCAAATGCTGCCTGTCTTTTCTGCCATATAGAATTAGATTTCAAGCTGAATCAAACAGTTTAATCTGAAGGACTCTTAGCTAAAAGCTGTTCAAAATGTTCACAAGAGTTTACACCCCATCATAAGTTTAAAAAAATAAAAAAAAAATAAAAGCATTGCATTATGAAAAGATGGTGCGAAAATTATCCAGTATTTAACGTCTCTGTTGAGACAACTGCCTTGATTCCTTCTGTAGCAGCTGATGCCTTCTCAAGGAAGGGAATTTCCCCCTTTGCAAAAGGAAGCTTAGCCCTAGCATGAAGGAGGGCATAGCCCAAATGTGGGCCATGAATGACCAGAGAGTAGTGCTTGTAGCCTGCCCTGTGACTAAATGGCATGCAGGGGCTGGAAATAAGCCCAAGGACATGGCTGCCAACCAAAATCTGTGACTTCTGCCATGCATAGAGGTGCCCAGGCACATGCCACCATTCATTTGTAGAGGAGCTGAAAATCTACCTGGAGACCCCCACCCACAGCCCCTCTTTTGCAAGACAGCATTAACTTTGTCACTATGTGCACTGCTCCATTAGGTAAAAGGCTCTAAAAGTCCCCATAAGCTTCTCAGCTACCTTTATGGGGAGTAAGCCACAGGGCAATCTATTTACGGGATAGATAGGATATTGTTCTACTCTTCCTTTGGATCTATTAAATTTGAAACTTGAAAAAATAAAAGAATATTTGTTAGCTTGATACTAGTAAAGTAAAAAGTACAGTGCAAATCTTTTCTTTTAAAGGAATATTGCAAAATAAGAGAGATGCTATTTTTCTGTGGGTGATAAGGACGATAGAACCATCCAGTGGATTCGGCAACAGTGTAAAGCAGAACTGCAGAGACTATCAGGCCAGTATGAGGACAGGTGGAGCCTGCATGTGCTGCAATCCTGACCTTCTCTGCTCCTGAGGGTTCTATAATCATCCTTGTTCCTGAGCACTGTGGACAGGCAAATTCTGCTCTTGGAAAGAGTTCCCTAAAAAATAGTCCCAAGGGTTGGTTTTCATGCTTGCTACCAAATGCCAGTGGCTCCAGCAATCCTATTGCACAATGTGTACAGTGCTAACACAGCCATTTCTTTATAACAGGGAGAAATGCCCCTAAGAGAGACATTTTCCTTTACAGTTCATAAATGGGACTTAACTTTTTGTGCTTTCTACACACAAAATGAGGCTTTTTTGATCTCTATAGCAGATTTGTCTTTAATTTCTGGAATTAGTGGAAACTTGTGATAGTGTTTTTCAGAAGGTTAGTTTGAATAGGGGGAGATTAGACTGATCCTTTATTTCGCATTAACTGCCTTTAAAATTTCTCCAAGTGAAGGGCTACCAGCCTGCTGCTCAGTGACTAATAAATTTGATTCATCCTCACTCCCCACAGGGTTATCCTCCTTCTTACTAATGTTTGACATTTTACATTTTAATTAAAATCACCCTCCAAGCAGCAAACCACTAAGAGAGTGACAGATATTCCTACTGCAACAGGATATAAGAAAAAGGGCAATTTGCTAACTGTATCTTCAGTAGTGCCTCTCACTTATTTGCTACGTGAGCACCTAATGCCTGTGTGTGTGTATGTGTGTGTGAGACAAGGCAATGCCTATCCTAACATTCTGGGTGTTTCCAGTGTCCAAAGACACTACCTTTTAATGTCTGCATTCCAGTAGGAGCAACTGGGACTCAGGAGTAGCAGTGCTTGATGCTATGTCCTTCCCTCCTCTTAGGCTACGAGTTGTGTAGCTTAAGAGAAGGGAGAAAGGGCAAGGAAGAACAAAGTAATTGTAAGCTTTGAAAGCAATTGGGATAAAAGTACTGCAGATTGCCTTATCTGGCTGATGGCTGTCCCAGTCACTGATGGTGGGCTGGTTTTGTGGGACTTTCCTGCAGAGAGGAGCAGAATGAGAATGACTGGTGGATAAATAAACCTGGTGGACAGGTGTAGAGAGGCTGTGTGTGTAAAGACCTGTATTAGTCAGCGCATTAAAACATCACAAGAAGCTGAAGAGCAGGCAGCAAAGCTGGGGTCAGTGGCAGCATGGAGGAGATACTTGGTGGGAGATGAAGCAAGAGGCTGGAGTGCATACAAAAGGTGTGAGGTGCATGAAGCTGGAGATCAACATTACAGTGTGCTTAGAAGGAAGAGGAGCTGAAGCCATTGCAAAGGATTGATATCCCTTTCAGAGGTGAGTCTGTAGGCCTCAAGAGGGGAGGTAACAAATGTTTGGATTATTTGAACAGAGAAAAGGAAGACCTGAAAATAGAGAAATGGGGTTTTTTTTAACTGCTCTGTACATAAGTCAGAGAAAGGATAATCCATGGAAGTTGCCCTCTAGTGTACAGAACTTGATGACAAAATGATGGTAGAGCCAAAGAGACAAGGATGGATTCAGGCAGAGGGACAGAGCAATGCTGTAAATACATTGGGGAATTGTTGCCGGACTCTATATGGAGAGACAGAGGAGGGAGAGACATTGATCCACTGCCTCAGGAACAAGCATGAAACCCAGCACAAACCCATCTGCTTATGAATCTTATCTACCTTTGACAGAGAGCTCTGGTGAGATGTGTCCAGTGGCTGGACGTGTACAATGTAAAAAATTCCATGTTTCCTCATGCAGTCTAAGTGGCAAAGTTGTGAGAGGGCAGTGACACGCCTACACCTCACTTGTTTCTTACCCAATGCAGCATCTTCCTGATTCTCACTGGTGTCTCTTCCTCCATCTCAAACCAACAAATATTTTTCTCATATGTACCAAGTCTGCTGATATTTAGAATTTGATTTCAAATATCTTTAGAAAAGACAGTGTGCAGGAAGATCTTGCAAAATCCTGCAAGTTACAGGCTTGTCTGGGCCTTTCTGAATTATGATGTAAAACCCAAAGGAATAGTGGAGAAATGACAACTCCCTTTCATGTGATATTCTGGCTGCCCTTAGGAGATGAGCAGTGGATGTGACTTCTTAAGAGAAATATACTAAATAAAGAAGAAGGCAGCTTAGATATATTGGTACAAATATATGGGGAAAGAGAGAAAGCTGTAAGGCAAGGTTTTGCATTCACAGCTCATTTCTCCTCCCTTCTGGAACAGAAAAGTCAGAGAAACATGGTAGTTCCTCTTGAACAGCTTAAATGATCTGCATTTCAGCATCGCCAAAAGCAGTCAAGTGGGATGAACTGGTCTCCTGTAACTCCAGGGAGAGACCTGTCTTTGGTTTGCTGGAGTAGGTGGTAGATAGCAAAACCTCTGTGTCATGTCCCCTTGGAAATAAAAGCTTGGCGAATAAAAGTTGCTCTAAGAAATAGTGTTTGTGTCTCCTCATGACTTGGTCCTTAGGAGGCAATTAATAAAAAATGGTAGAGGTGCCCCCTCCCATCCTGACGTCTCAATTTTGTGTGGAGGAGGCTCTTGTGTCAGCCCTGGTAGAACCACCTTGACTTCCTGAGTGCCACTGCTGGGTGTCTTTGTGTGGTTATGATGGAGAGGATCCTGGATGTTTTCAGAAGGAAGTTTCTTTGAAAACTGCGAGGGCGTGCAGGTGCTTGGTCAGACTTTTTGAGTGCACACACGTTTGTGAAAATAGGGAGCGGACACCATGTCTCAGGAAGATGGGTGCAGTGCTGTACAGATTTTTACTCTCTGTCAGCCATTCCTCAGATATGCTGAGTCATAGGTTAGTCTACAGAGGCATGTGGAAAGTAAGAAACCCGAGCTAGCTGAACGATCTGAATTTAAAGTGGACTGATTAAATTCCATTAAATCCCTGTGTAGATGTCCTTGTTCAGAATTAAGGTAAAGTAAGATAAGTCTCATAAAGGCCAAGTTAATTCTGAAGGAGAATACATACACAGAGATTTAATGCATTTTTAACTAATCCGTTTTAGCAGTTAATTCAGATTAACTGTACTCAGTTTTCCTCTCTGGCAAAGCCCTTCAAGGGAATGAGACATGGAAAAACACCAGTCTTGAGCAGTGCAATGTTTTTAAACATCCCACACTGTCGATTACAAAGCAGATAATTGGTGCCACAGCACTCCTGTAGTGAATGACTGCATGCAGACCTACCTGTGTGGGTGCCGTTGGAGGGGACAGCAGTCTTGGGAAGGACTTGCTAAGATCATCCTTGCTTCCAGGAAAGTGCTTTGAGAATGCTGAAGCATGCTGGCAAGGCCTTGGCTAACCTGCTGCTAGAAGGAATTTTGATCATTGATGAGATGTCTGTGCTAGCAAAGTGAATCCTCCTCACAATGAGTGTGGAGTCGGCCGATACCTGTGTCTGCCCATTGTTTGTGTGCCAGAGATGCAGAATGCAGTGTGAATCTTAATGGTTTCCCTCCTGCCTGAAGTCATGTATTCTTGGGCCAAAATCCTCTCTTCACTCTTTTGTGTAAACAAAGCATTGCTTAGCCCTGTGCAGTGTCTAGTTTAAAAAGTCAAAACCTGGAGTTCAAGCTTTACTATTGATTTTAAAAATATATTGCAAAAAATAGCTTAAAAGGAAATGGGAGATTATGAATAAATAATAAGGTGCATAGGTGTACAGGGAAAATACAGCAGTCCATAAATATAGTTAAGAATTCAGTTTTACAGTAAAAAGGAAGGGCATAAAAGTGTAGATGACTAATGCAATATGTGTGCAGAGGAATAATAATATACCATGAATTAAAATATGCAAGTATTGGGGACTAAATTGCTTTTATTACTCTATACATTTTTTTAAAGTACCTAGAGGCCTCCAGGTATGAGTGCTAAAATAAAAATATTATTATTATGGATTTTGGGGGGCAGATGAGTTGGAACTCAAGGATGTCTCCTGTGCTTTAGCTCTATTGCATGTGGTTAAACACACTGGGCCAAATTTATCCCTGGCCTGCTATATTTGCTGTTGAAAGCACTTTGGAAAAGCGCATATTAAAGCTATATGTAAAAAAGCACTGAATTTTGAGCAGGCATTTAAGGCCAGGCAATAAAATCAAAGATGTTCTCTCAGGTCAGTTTAGTTTTGGGTGAGGGGAGCAATTGCTCAGTCACGTTGGTCCAGTGAATCTGAAACAACAGCGCGTGAAAAGATATGGTGGCAAAATAATAGCTCCATGTGGGATAAGTGCTAATGCTAATCACTGGCTAGGCTATTTCTCGGTTTTTACTCATGGATTTTATCCTAATTTTTTCACTGATTATTATTCTGCCTCAGTGACCGCCAAGGTAACTTTTCACCCTGTTTCACAGGGAAATTTGAGGCCAACTTTTTCTGCTGCACTATGAAGTTCATGTAGGAAAATTTTTCATAGAATTGCTTAGGTTGAAAAAGACTTCTAAGACCATCAAGTCCAACCATTAACCTAAAACTGCCAAGTCCATCACTAAACCATGTTTTGTCCCTCAAGGCCACAAATACATGTCTTTTAAAGACGTCAAGGGATGGTGACTCAATAATTTATCTGCGCAGCCTGTCCCAGTGCTTGACAGCTCTTTCAGAGAATTTTTTCCCCTTAAGGTTCAATCTAAACCTCTCCTGGAGCAACATGAGGCTGTTTCCTCTTGTCCTATTGCTGGCACTTGGGAGATGACACTACCCACCGCCTGGCTACAACCCATGGAAAGGAGCTGGCATGTTGGGGCTCAGCATGGCCTTTGCTCAGTACTTGAGCAAGCAGCGTGTGCAAACATGCAAGCTGCTGCAGTGTAAACCCTCATACCTGAGTGGAAGAGGATGTGGTGCTGGGGTGAGCCATGGCACCCGAATCAGCACTGCTGAGTACCCAGAGAGAGAAATGGTCAGGGACAGAGCTAGAAACCAGGAGTGGTCATTGTGGTCACCCCGGTGACCATAATGAAGCTATCACATAAAAACTCTGGCAAGAGGCTGAGCTTGTCCATGGCAGGCAGCAGAGTTGGAAGAGGTTGTGCTCCCAGCCTTTTCTCTCCCTGGAGGAACAGGGAACCAGACATGGCCAGTTTGAGGCTTTGTCCTATTTTTGTCCCCTTCATTTAAATGCTGTGATCTGCAAAGAAGGACAAGGGAGGGTTCATCCTTGTCTGCCTCTGGTTTGCATCTGTGCTACATCAAGATTTGTGTGTATGTGAGAGTTAAAATCTGTGTAGTGAGTTAATGGGGTGCATATATGAAGTGATATCTCTGTCTTTGCTAGATGCTCTCAGATGCATTGACATGTAGTACTTGCCTTTTGCCTTTTATTTCTATTTCCGGTAGTAGGAAATATCCCACCAGTTGCCATGCAAGCAGCTTGTACCTCATATGGCTTGGGTTTGTTATCCTGCTCTTTCCTGTGGGGAGGGGCTCTTGGCCTCAGTGCAGAGTCTGTGTTTTTATCGGCAAAATGGCTTCAATGCGCAAACAGTATGAGGGGAAGATCAATTTTCTGTTCTCTTTAAAGTACAGGGATCACCCTGGCTAAAAGGATTGAGGTGTTTCCAGAAGCGCACAGACATTTCTGTGATGGCTGCTGTGCCTCCTGGGAGGTTTGAGTCCAGTGGATGATGCCCTGCTGCGCTGCTTCGGCACAAGATGCCTGCCAGAAGTCAGTCCACTCCTGCCGAGATCAAGGTAGAGCTGCCACTGATTTTTAAGGCTGCATGGCTACAGACTAGAACAGGTGTGCAAATCATTCCTAGGGTTCATGCTTTTTTTTCGTTACAAGTGTGAAAATAAGTTTATCCTCTCAGAAAGACAATTTCAGCCCCTCTTATCCTTCAAACTGAGGAAAGCCCTTTCTTATCATATCCTTCTCTTAATCACTGTTTCCTGAATAGAGGTAGCTGAGTATGGGGGAGCAGGGCTGTCTGTATTTTGACTATATAGCAATGCAATTTTGTTAAAACTGTGGATCAATAGAAGAAAAAATTACCCAAAGTTTCCATGCAAAGCTCAGTGACACAAAAAGAGCAACTCTCCACCAGCTCATGGCCTGAGCATATTCTCTCTCCAGTGATGCAGGCAATATCATTCTCCCAGGAGAAATTGTTCCTAAAAGTGAGGAACAGCAGACAGAGCAAACTGTCCTGGTGACCCAGTTTGAGTCCTGGTGTCATCTGCACAGTGGTGCCACACTGGTGTTCTGAAAAAGCAGGCTCAAGTGCAGCCCTGCTGCCCATGCTGAGGGGTCTCAAGATGCCTCTGCTCTGATGCTCCCAGTGATGGAGGAGTCAGGACTGGCAGCCTTCAGCATGGCAGGACAAGGGCAGCTCAGGCCCTCTGTACTGTGGCAGGATTCTCAAAATAAACCCTGCTAGTGGCTTTTGGGGAATCCACTGCCTGTGCAGAGGGACTCCCGGCCTCTTCCCTGGGCAAGCTCTTCCCTGCCATCCATCCTCATGGTCATCCTCCAATGGCACAGACATCATGAGCTCACATCTGGGTTCAATAGTTCTACCCTTTGGTTGTTCCTGGCACTGAAGTCTGTCTTTCTGCTCCCGTTTCTGTTCCACAGAAAGGCAAGTGATGTTTTGCCCATTCCATGGGTGGATTGTGAAGATGTAAAGCCCTTTGGAGCAGATAAGTCCTGCAGGCATGCTATTTTGCAGAGCCTTGTGCCTCACCCTGGATTTGAAGCACTGAGATCTGCCAGCCACTTTTCCAAGTCAGGAGCCCAAAACATCTGCATGGAGTGGGACTAACACATCTTGGGCATGGTGTTGGGGAGATAAATGTGACCAAGGGAGAAGAAAAAGTAATACCACCTCACTTTTTCCTGTCTCCTTTTGTTTCAGATGGTAGGTTTTGCTCCCTTCCCTGTTGCAGAGGTAATGGAGGGCAGCAGTGGTGTGCCCAGGATTCCTCTGGGGTCATGGCAGCTGCTGTGACTAAAGGGGAGCATGGTGGGCTGGCTGGATCAGGGAGTGTGCTTGCAGGAGGCAGCAAAAGTTTACATTTGTGAGAGCAAAGTGAAGAAGCATGGGATTGGAGAACACTGGGTGCTGCCATACAAGCACCATAGCCCCAAGTCTAATGGGTAATAGAGTCATTAATTCTGCTGATTAACTTGGCCTTGGGGTTCATGGAATGACATCCACCTCCTTTCTTTTTTTTCTTTTTTTTTTTAAGCTCAAACTGTGGAACGAGGGAGCATAAAAAAACAAGCTAATTAGAGAGAAATCAGGAGAAAAGAAGCAGGGAGAAAAGAGAAGACCGTCTGAGCATTAATGAGACTGATTTGGGAAGAGGATGTGACAAGCTCTTCAAAAGCATTATTGTCAAATGTGTCACTGTTTCATAGACGGCTACTGCTACCTTTGAGCTTCACGCTGATAGTTAATGATTTGAAACTATAAAAAGATTGAAAAGGTAAAAGAGAAAATGGCAGACTCGACTGGATTTTAATGAGAGTACCCCCCTTCCCACTTTCTCTCTTTTTCCATATGAAGCAGCCTTGGAAAGTAGAAAAAAAGTTCAGTTTCCACCTGCCTGCTTGCTCTCTCAAGGCAAAAAATGTTTACAAAGGAGAAGGGAGAGTGCAGAGGTCCATCCGTCTCGCTCTGACCACCATCCATCTTCCCTTCCGCAAGCCCTCAGCTCTCCCATTCACTGTCAAGCGGTGGTGGGGTTGTGGTTGTACAGGCAGAGGACTGACAAAAATAAGCTGAGATTGATGGGAGAGACAGCTATAGCTCTTGTTTGTTTTTTTGTGACGTGCTGAGCAGAAGCAGTCTTCACACTGTGAAATGTAACAAAGAAATCTGAAGTGATTACACAGGTTCATTTGTCAGTATCACTGCTCCAGCTATTGCTGTGTGCAACAATGAGATGACAAGGCATTTATTGCTGATGGTTGGTTATTAGCTGCATTATAGGAAACATTAGCACAGTCTAGGATACATAGACCAGGGAGACAATAGCTTTCTGGGCTCCGAACTCAGCAGGGTAGCCTTGTCATTAAATTTGGTGGCACCAATTTAATTTTTTTTTTTACAATAAATTGAAAGGAAACTTTGAAAACTAAGTCTGTAACCCTGCATTTACCTTAAGACTGATCAGCGTGCTTTCTTTGGATGCTACATTTTGTATCAGAAAAGCTGTGCAGCTCAGCAGGCCAGCAAATATAAAAGATGCAGTGGAAAAGCCGTATAATATGCGGCCTCTTGGCTGATCCCATCACTGCCTTCCAGCCCTCACCTCCAAAGTGCCCCTCTGCCACTGGGGTGGACCAGGTTCTTCTCAACCAAATTGCAAGCAAACATACAAGGAGGCAAGTCTTGTATAGCTTACAGAAAGGCTTCTGTAAACTTTTGTTATGACTTTTGTCTTGCTTTTCTTACCTTACTTGGACCTGATCATTTTTTGCTTGTCTTGCTTGGGTCCTTTAGGGTCAGATTTTGGTATCTCTCCCATCCTTGCAAATGGCCCTGTAGAAGTTACAGGAAGTCAGAGAATTGTGGAATGTCCTGGGTTAGAAAAGACCTTAAAGGTCATCCACTTCCAATGGCCCCTCCAGGGGCAGGGACAGGGACACCTTCCATGAGACCAGATTGCTCAGAGCCCATCCTGGCTTTAAACAGCTGGCCTTAAATACTTCCAGGGATGGAGCATCCACAACTTCTCTGGGCAACCTTTTTCAGTGCCTCACAACTCTAACAGTAAAGAATTTCTTCCTCATATCTCATCTAAACTTACTCTCAGTTTGAATCCATTCTCCCTTGTCCTGTCACTACTCGCCCTTGTAAAAAGTCCCTTTCCTTGTTTCATGTAGGCTCCCTAGGTACTGGAAAACCACACTTAGTTCATCCTGAAGCCATCTCTTCTCCAGGCTGAAAAATCTGAATTCTCTCAGCCTTTCTTCATAGGAGAGGTGCTCCATACCTCTGATCATCTTGGTGTCGCTCACCTGGACTTGCTCCAACAGGTCCATGTCCTTCGTGTGCTGGGGACCCCAGAGCTGAATGCAGCACTGCAGGTGGGGTCTCATCAGAGAAAAAAAGTCTTTGACAGTGAGGGCTGAGTGTGGAAAGTAAAGGTTTGGCATGCATGGGATGTGACTGGAGGACTGCCATGTTTATTAAGCCATAAAAGAACATGTCTGTTCTGTGGCAAAAGCTGTGTTTGCACAGTGGTGCGAAGCCAGCCCTCAGTTCTGGGGTGAAGTGACTACGTTTTGTAGCCTTTCAGTACTGACTTGTGCAGTAAAACTAGAAGTTCTGGTAGTGGCTCGTTCTTTTCAAAGAAGGTTTTTTATTATATAATTCATTTTCTTATTAACTCAGTCAGTGAGTAATATATTCCCTGTTCCATTTTTTTCTGACACTCAGCTTCAGTTTATTTTATGCTACCATCAGATTTCCAGAATGCCCCAGATTTTGGCATTGACAGCACTTAAATAAACTGAAACAGTTGTCCTGGGAAAGTTGGAGGTTTTGACAGCTGCATGAGGGATCATGGGACTTCAGCCCATAAAATACCAGTGTAAGGGGAATTACAATGTTTTAAAAACCACTATCACTTGATAACATTGTAAATAGAACAGGAGCTGGATTTGAACAGATGCAGGCGAAACCCAAGTATCTTTGAATATAAAAATGAAATTTTGCTGGAATCTCTTCATCACCAGATTTACATGAATCAGATGCAGGTTTTTTTTTCATGTTACGAAATTTATCATATTCTGTGCCCTATATGTTGTCTGCCCAGCAGTGAATTTAATCGAAACTGTTTGTTCTGGATTCATTGATCAGAGAGGTAACCTGAAAAGATTCTGCCAGACTCATACCCTTAAGGTTCATAAGTCAGGTTGTAAATTTTATAGCATTTTCGGGGTTAAAAAGTGGTAATTTTCTTTCTAAACTGCATTTAGCAAATGTGTGTGAGAAAATTAGTACTGTCAGGTCTCTTACCTTTATTGAGCAAGGTGATTTTGCCCCCCACTAGACACACTTTGGGGCACATCATCTGTCTCTGCCCAGCAATTAATTTTGCCTTGAACTACCCAGACAGTACTGTTTCCTCCAGTTTCAGCATCACTGTGCCATTCTCTCATTATTTCTGCTCTTGCGTTGATTTTGTCTTTACTTCCAACTTCCTGCTGAAATCCTGTGATTTCAGTGAAATCAGAAAATATAGGGAGCTGATGGCACTGTAAATCAGTTTAATTAAAGAATGTGTGCCTGCTGAGCTAGGGTCCCTGGAAACAAATAGCCTGTGTAAGATGGACAGATAGCAACACCTGTGATCCAGCTTTCAAATTAGGGTATTTTGTAAAAAAAAACCCAGAGCAAATAATTTAATTCAACAATAAAAATATGAAACATCATCAACAACAACAATAATAATAGTAATAATAATAATATCATGCCACTCCAGACATAAGAGGGTTTGAAAGGGTAGCCAATAGGTCTAAATCTATGGTGGCAATTCAGAATCAAATAAAAATAAAATATCTTTTGAAGCCATAAAGCTTGAAACTTGTCACATCTAAACTCTCAGAAAAGAAAGCAATCTCTATTTGAGAGCACACAGGCATTTCTGACGAGTAGGGTCTGATGAGTCAGCATTTCAGCTACTGAGTTAATGCAGCATTTGGCAGCTGAGCTAGAAAAAAAGTATAAAACAGCCCTTTGGCATGAACTTTGCTTCTGAGATATATGCAGTGAGTGCATCTCTGGGAAGTGGGAAGGTTTTTGAAGTTATAACAGGCTGTTTTAATTTGGGGCAGGCTCATTAAGGAACATGGTTTAAAAACATAGATTTTGTTCCCTCTGGCTGTACGCTGTGCTTCACACTAAACTTGGCAAAGACAAAATACAATCCAAGAGAAGGTATCTGTATTGTAAGATAAAATGCCTCAAAGACTGCCTGCTTTGTGGCTGGCTCAGATCAGATAAGGGCTGCATCTATCATACCCTCCTCGCGGTGTAAACCAGAGCTAGAGGTATTAAGGGGTATGCTAAGATGATGTGTCAAAATTTAATTTAAATCCTACTGCAGTCAAAAAGGCCAAATCTTTCAAAACATTAGATGTTTAGCAGCAGTCGGTGCCAATGGAGTTCTGTTGCCTAAAAGGGAAATGGTGGAAAATGACAAAGAAGCAGTTAGCCGCCCTGCGTGTCGGTCCCACCTATTGTCAGCTGTTTCACTCAGGCAGAGGCACACCTTGGTCTTTGTAAAGGCTGAGCTGTGTCTCTGCTCGCTCTTCTCACGGTTCCCACGTGGAATGTTAAGACTGGCTTGCAATATGCAACTTACGGAGGAAGGGCAATGTCTGCTTTTCAACTGAGAATGAAATGTTAGACTAAAACCTAGACTTCAGATCCACAAGAATTTGTACACGAGAGAGCAGTAATTAACTGATGACACACTTATAGGAAATGGATTTAAAAAAAAGTAAATTGTTCTTTCCCCTGGGGGATGCTAAACTTTCAGAGTGAAGTATTGACCAGCTATCCATTACAAATGATACACAGGTATTTCAGACAAAGGATTTTATTGTTACTATTAATCATTATTTGTGTCATGACTGAGCCTCTGAAGCCCTACTGAAAGCAGATCACGGATGAACCAGGCCCAACAAATACTAAGAATTCATAGCTTAAATGCACAAGAGAGCCACGAGAAAGAGCTGTCTTCAGCACAGTGAACTGCTGTGGAGAGAACACCCAGCCTGAAGAATGCTGCCGAGTCCTTGTGGCAGCCCCTGCCTGAGCAGCGTGGTTGCTGCTGTGAGCTAAGCCTTGATGAGGCTGCAGGACCCAGGTTAACTTCTCTGCCCAGCACTGGGCTGGAAAACATGGTTGAGTGGCTTGGAGATGGCACAGCAGCCTTTAGCATGGTGCTGTGTGTGTTTGTGCATCCATAGCACATCCACGCCTGCAGCCCCCTGGCCGTGCGGGGGATCCCTCCTTCCCCCAGGCTGTGTTTGCCTTCCCGTGTGCATGTGCAAAAAACACCAGTGGAGGAAAATCAAAGTAATGAGCAAACATTCAGGGCTGACCCTGGATGTTTGTGGTTGGTAGATTAAAACAAAGCTCGTTGCAGCAGAGTTGCTCAGGATGACCCTTGTAATTTCACTTTTAAAGGTCAGATGATAAAAACCACTGCTTTGCTGCTTGTAGGAAGGAGAGTTTCGCTGTAAGGTCACTTTGTTTTCACACTCTCAGAAATGTTACCTCCACCCTTCACAGGGAATGTAAATCAAGTGAAAAACCACCCAGCAGGGTTATCAGGGTAACACTAAATCATCACCAGCTGCAGCTGCTAGGGGTGAATGTAAAATTTACAGTGAGGCATATGTCTATTGCTACTGAGCAATTAGCAGTATTCTCAATTAAAACATGCAAAGACCAAGATGATTTTTATTTTGGTGGTCTAAATACAAGCAAACTTAGAGGCCAAACGAATCCAGGTTTTCAATTCAGTGATCATGGTGTCTCTAAATCAGGACCATATTGCAAGCTGGAGGAGGATAGGGAGGAGGGCAAACTTTCCTTTCAGCAGTTTTAAAAAAACTGCTGACTAAAATCTGTATCTATCATTTTGTTATTGAAAAGTATAAGTAAAAGGTGAGAGAAAATTGTGTCTGATATGGGATGTTTAGTTGACAGACAGCTCATTGTAACAGATGTGGCTCTTTTTAAATAGCACCGTAAATGAGATCCCAGAAAGACAAGGACAAAGGCTAGGAGAGAGCACTTAGTCTAATTAGACAGAGAAATCCATTTCCTTTTTAACTGAATGCTTCTCTGAATGTGCAGAGATTTCCAAGTTATGAAGCACAAGCAAAGGATGGAGGCTACAGCTATCAGTTCATAATCTGCAAGGCATGGAATAATAATGGTCCTCATTTTTCAAGCACTGATCTTCAGTAGTTTGTTAAACCTGCACATCAAGTCCTCACTAAAGCACCTGCAGATTAATGGCATGGTTAGAATGCTTTTCATCTGGTGTGTATGTGGGGAGAAATTGTAAAGAAAGGCAAAGAATGGCCTTAAAATTTGTTCTGTTAAAAAAAAAAAAATCACAAAGGAAAGGACTGGTAGTCCAGATTTTTACTTATCCCAAACTTACAGGAGAAAAAAAAAAATACACAGAAAAAAAGACACAGAAATGGTACTATGGTTTCTATAGCAATCAGCACTCCAGACCTGATGTGCCTTTCTGTGTGTGCTTTATGCTGGCCACAAGATATTAAAGGCAGGACCCCTCTCACCTGGCTTCAGGTCTTTCACTGCCAGTCTTTCATGTATTACTGCCCTTATAAATGTACATGAACCAAAGTTTTCCAGGATCCTCCCACAGTTAACTTTGGGAGAGAGAGAGACATCTCCAAAGTTTGTTTCATCTTCTCCAGGGCATGTATCTGAGTCTGGCACCTCGGGAGGGTTAATCTGTCAACCTATTGCCCTGCACTGACTGCAGAGGACAGATGTTTCGGGTTAGCAGATGTGCTTCTAGACAGAGACGTTGCTATTCTATGAGAAGTGATTTTGCACTTGTCACCAGGAAACAGAAAAATTTTCAACACAGGTCTGCGCACTTGCTTATTTTTGACCTTTCTCTGTTCTAGCCAAGAAGAAAGGGGAGGAATCAAGAAAGGGAAGTTCAAGGAAATGGAGAACATGACTAATTTTTGTTGACCGTTTTTGAGCTGAGCAGGCAGCCAAAATTTAGTGCCTTGGACGTTATGTGGAATAACCAGTTATCCAGTCAAGCTTTTTTGGTGCAACTTTTGTGTTTTTCTAAATAAGTAATTCTGCTTTCTTGGAAACTGGAGAATCAAGTGAATGGAAAATGTTTCTCAGCTCTCACCTCTCTACCTCTTCTGCCAGCATTTCCCTGACCTCCTTGAGTGCCTTTATTTGCAGTAGTCCTGTTAGAGTGCTTACGTAAATCATGTCTTTGCCAGTGATTTTGGAAGTTTTTCTGCACCCCACCAATAAGTAGCATGTGCTAACAGGGCAGTAGCAGTGAAGACAGAGCAATGTGGTTTTCAGAGAGCCATGGGAACCCCGAGTCTGTGGGTCATCTTCAGTCTGCTTGCTGTCATGTATTGAAGCCTGGGCTGCAGTGCATTTTCACTGCTCTTGCCCATGCCAGCTGCATTGACCAGGAGGGATATGCCAACATTAGTGAAAGACTAACTAAAAAGTCTGGCAAGAGACTGAGGAGAAATAGAAAGTAATTGTTTTCTGCAAGGGAAAAAGCCTGAACCTCCTTTTCCAGAGCCAGCTCCTCTCTAAAAGAGTAGGAGTGGGAGCAGGGAACGATGAGCCCTGCTCCTTCCTACGTCTCCAAATATAGGAAGAATGTCTAGGATAAAAACATCATTTTAGGAAGGATTTGGTACTTCTGGGCTGTGGTCCTTGCATGTAAGGGAACGTTTCATTAATTTAAAGGGGAAAGCAAAGCCTCTTGTCAGAATGACAACAGTGGTTTCTAGATGGTCTGAGGAATAGTGCAGTGTCTAAGTAACATATGAGCCAAACAAATACTGGGTTTTTTTGAGCATAAGATCTGCCAGACTCTTGCCAGTGGTGTTTAACAGGCAAATTGCTTAACAGTTACAGGATGGGTTCTGCAACTCGGATCTGTGCAGGTGCAGGCTCCTGGTTACAGGCCAGGCAGATTTTGCAATGCCACTGGCTAAAATTATTTTTAAAGGAAATAAGGATGAAACTGTGCTTGTTTCTGTGTGTGTGCGTACCCATAAGCTTAGATACACACACCTTTAAGTGTGTGTGAGCGTGTGTGAACACAGATACGTGTGTGTTTGAACTGTACATTGGCAGTATTTGGAGCAGCATAAAAATCTTGCCAGCATTGCTGGTGATGAAGCAACCCCAGTGGACTGAGTTTAGTTTGATGACTCTGAAACAAAACAAAGTCATCCTCAGCCCCGAAGATTAACAGCACATGGAATGATCAAATAATCGATGTTAGAAACTAGGCAAAGTTGTTTTGTGTTTTCAAATGGCGTGGGATAACGTGGGCACAAAAGCATATTGCAAGCACAAGCTGGGCATGGGTCAAGACACCAATCTCAGCTGGATTTCTCCATGAATGGGGGCAGGTAGTTGAGCACACAGGGCAGTATTTTCCAGACTTAGCAGCTTGTGTACTTCACTTGCTTACAAAGCCACAGAATTGGAAATACACAGAATTATTTATCTATGATTTTGATCAGAGTCTGCCTTAAGTGAGATACTAAGAGAATTAGCTGTGGAATAGATTTTGGTGACAGATGTCCTGTGCTCTGCTGTTATGTAAAAAGCTACCTTACCTTCTCTGTCAGCTGCGATATCTGGCTATATTTAGAAGAAGTGATATCTGTCAAATAATTGGTTATGCACATTTTGATTAATTTCCTGAGACAATTCCACTCCTGTGACACTTCTTAATCTCCCTGTGATTTTTAATTTTCTCATTTGGGGAGAACTTTCAGTTAATTAGACTCCAAAATCTTGCTAACAGCTCTGTAAACATATGCCGTAAGATTTACTTCCTTATATTTGTGAGATCCTGGTACAAGCGTTGTGTGAGTATATATAATATTAACATATATAATATATAAGCAATGCATGGTAATCTTAAAATGTGTCCTCTAAGTTATATAGCACCATTGCTACTGAAAATGGAAAAGAAAAACTGTGGTAGAGAATTTTTCTTGAAAGTTTAGTTATGTTATGAAGAAGGCCTATAATAGTCCAGGAGTGCTGTAAGCCTGCTTTGCTGGTTGGTCATGCTTCAACCAGTTAAGATTGTGAAAGACGTTTTTGGTGAAACGAAATGTTTTGGAATGTGAGGCTTGTTCATCCCATTGTGGATTTGTTATATACATTTAATTTTCTTAGAAAAGGAGTTAACCTGAAGACTTCTTAGAATCTTGAATTTGGTGTATCTGTCAGACAGCGATGATTAACCTCTTCAAAATGTAAAATCAAAACAAGCAAGAGGAGAGCCCACGCTTTAAGAAAAGGTGTTGTCCCAGGCACGGGACCAGCTGAAAGACAGGAAAAAGGTGTGGGGAAAACCAAGGAAATCAGTTCCCACTCTTTCCCAGGGCTACTGCTTCGATAGCATCTGTGTGTGTTGCGCTGGCAGGCGAGCTGCCCGAGGGGCTGCAGTCATCTCCAGCGGATCCACAGGTGCTGGAGCGCGAGGCTCACTCCGGATCGGTGCCAGGCGCCCCGCGCCTCGCCTGGCTGGGCTGCCTCAGGCTCCGCTCGGGCGGGGCAGCGAGCGGCGGCAGCTGCAGGGCCAGTCCTGGCCCTCCCGCCAGCAGCAGGCACCGGCATGCTGGGATGGCGCTAGCCTAAGGAGCCTCCAGGCTCAGGGCAGGGTTTAGGATGAAGAGGTGGTTTTCTGCGGCTTTGTATAGATAAGAAACCATTAAGCAGCCAGTACTTCTCTGGAATAAGGGTGACTGGAGAAAGAGCAGATTTTTAAAATCTTTTTCTTTCAGCACTCCCTTTTGGGCACACAGCAGTAACTCCAAATGTGCCGTCATGTTCAAGCAATAGCGCAGTTGTCTTCGTCGAGCCTGAACTGCTGATTATATCTGCTTATAAAAATTTTGAATGACATCCACCTGCGCTTTGGGAAAGATGCAGGTCAAACATCATAAGCATTAGATCAAGACTAAAGACGTATTCTCAGGCCTTTCTAAGCACTTTGGAGACTTCTGCTAATTTGAAAGGGGCCAAGATTTTTCCATAATATGGTGTAAAAATGGGCCAGACTTGACTTTGATCTCACCATTTGATACTGACCCTCTTCTCAATCCAATCTCTACTTATTTTCTATGTGAGTTCATCCTCCTTTACAGAGAAGACAGTTTTTACTGACCTGGGGATGGATTCACTGTGACCAAATCTTGCTGGACATAGAGGATTTCCCTGCTGCCCTACATGTTGTTCAGGAGATGGAACCTGCAGAGGAACCCCGGGATTGACTCAGAGAGCAGGGACAGGTGAGGCTAAGCCTCCTTTGCTCTTCCTGGGGTGATGAGCAGGGTGCACACCTGTGAACAGGAGGGAACTGCACCAGGATGCTCCCTTCTGTGGACAGCCTCCCGTCTGGAAGATGTGGCAGGCATTGCACTCAGCCACTAAGCCTCCTTGGGTCTTCCTAGTCCCATCTTGCTTTGGGGAGTGTAGCTCTGTGGTGTTGCATTTCTTAGGCACTTTTCAGTTCTGGAGGCAGAGCACCAAGGGTGGGATACATCCCACCTTGCTCCTCAGGACCATTTGGCAGGGCCAGTCCATGTGAGTGTGCAAAGTGGACTGGGCATAGCCTCCTGCTGTGCTGTGATAAATAGTGCCATGAAGTGGACGCGATGTGGTTATTAGGCTGTGATTCAGTTCATACTGAGCGGTATTGATTGGTGTTGGTTCAGCGCTTGCTATGTATTTTATCAATTGACCTTTGAGATTGTATTCCTGCTCTGCTACTTTTACTTCTAATTCTCTTTGCCTTCAGTTTCTGTAACTCCTAATCTTCCTGTGTTTGATTTCTCATAGTATCTCTTTAGTATTCTGTTACAGAAAAGCTTTTTTTAGCGAAGCTATACTTTCCTTCCTTTGCTTCCCTTCCCTTTGTTTGCTTTTTAATTTTTTTTTTCTCAAGAAATCCACCTGCTCTTCTTGATACATCAATTCCATTAAGAGATTCAGCTTCTAAAATATTTTGCCCTCAGCAGAAGAAAGAAGTATAACTGCAGGTGTTTTGCAATAAAGCTCAGGGGTGCAGAAACTGGTTTTATAGCAGATCTTGTCAAATAGGATTTACAGAACCCGATAACATAATACAGTTCGATAACATAATGCCTTCGTGAGCAGTTCTCCTGGCCATCTGTGGAGCCGCACGGTTACACCAGCTGAAGATCTGGTAGCCTATTTCCAAGATGTTGTTTGTAAATACGCACTGAAAACCTGAAAGAATAATTGTAGCTAAGTGCATTTAGCTGGGTTCAATTCACTGCGGGTATTAATTTTGGACTTACGCTGAAAGCAAGGAAGACAATGTTGTCTGCCGGGTTGTTTTAGCACTGGCTGGTACTAAAACAAGGTAGGGAGCTAAAATATCTGCCTAGACCTATGCAGCTGCCTATATGGCAAAATCAGGGTTGGAACTAAAGAGTTTCTGACTCACAGCAGTGCTCTAAACAAGGAGTGTGCAACCTGTGTGTCACAGACCTTTAACAAGCAGATCTGCCACATCAAATAAACTGACTCAGGTTGAAAGAAATGCAGCACAGGAAAAAAGCGAGTTTGAGCCAGTCAAAAAAGTAAAAGATAAATAACATGCTGTTAAGCCACAATGTGCACAAAACTTGCCTTCAGTAAGGGGATGCGGAGCATTAGAAAGAAGGCCACAGGATTTTCAAACCGTTTTTTTAGTTGCAAGGGATGTAAGATGTTCAGTAGTAAATGTGAATCCCCACAGATATCAATTAGGATAATTTAAAGATCTCAGATTTATATTCCTGGCTGAAGTTCAGAGTTATCAATTAGAAAATGTTTTCTAGGATCTTATTACAGCCTTTGTGTAGGAGGAAATTTGAAACTCACAGCCCAGAAGAGTGGTGGTTGATAGCAAAAGAGGGGAAGGAATGTCAAAATATGTATTATGGAACTGTGATAAAGTGCCATCTTTTTAGAAATCTTGCCTTGTGAATAGTGCACAAGTGCCTGTTCTCCATTCACTTTCATCCAATGCTCTCTTTAATGACCTGGATCATGGGAGGCTTAGCAAGCCTGAAGCTAAAACAAATCTGAGAAAGACTGCAAGCACAACAGGGAAAGAGTTAGAATTAAAAGCAATTTTGAAAAATTGAAGATTTTTCCTAAATATAAGATGAAATTCCACAGTGCCTGGTGCAAGGTAGGGGGCAACAAAAAGTCATTAATTATATAAGGGGTGAGAAACTGTTGGTTTCTTGCAGGAGGGATATCAGAGCAATGTTGGATCACAAGCCAAGCAGCTGTGAGCAACGTCAGCCTGCTGTGAAAAGGAGAAAGTCCACCCTGTGACACGTAAACAGCAAACATGAAATAATGCTTCCACTGCTAAAGCTATCTCATGTCCAGTTTCTGGCACTGTGCTTCACGAAAGCCATCGATCACTTGGAGAGGATGAAGTGAAGATTAAGTTATTCAGGAAAATGAGATCTAAACACGTAGCCCAAGAAGAAAAAAGGCATAGCTTTGGGTTACTTACTCTAAGGGAGAGCAGATTGATGGGGGAAATGGGACAGGATAACAGCTTTCAAGTGGAAAGAGAGGGAAATAATCTGTTCTCTGTATCTGCAGCAGGCAAATCAAGAAGCAGTGGTCATAAGCTGCAGAGAGAAGGACCTGGGAGAGAAAGCAAGAGAAAATACGAGGATAGCAAGGAACTGGACAAGAACTTCTGTGGAGATGGGGAGCCATCCTCCTTGGTGAAGTGTTTTTCAGAGCAGGGGAGACAAGCAACCACCAGGAATGGTATTGAGATACAGCTTGTCCTACCCTGGGACATCTCAGGGTGTTTTTCAGCTCTGTCTCCTGTGATTCCACAGTGTCTGTATTGGTGAAAGCTGCAGGAAAGCATGGGACAGTCAGAGGATAAACTGGTCATGCAACGCCATTTCTGTGTCTGGTTTGATGCTTGTGAGAGTTTTTCCCCTGACAACCAGCAAGTACAGCACCCTAACACTTACCTTAGAATTGTAGAAGTGCACTTTGGTGTTGTGCTTTGTGATGATTGAAAATAAGAAAAAACTGTGCAATCATAAGGACGCCCTTGAGCCTGCTGGGGTTTCCCAGAGCATTCTTCTGCAGAGCCTTTGTTGTAGTGCAGCTTTTCCCCTCAGTCTCTCTGAATAGGTAAGAGTATTTATTCTGCACATCATCCAGACTACCTGCCACTGGTCTTTTGGTAGATGTTGTGGTGCCAATAGAAAGAAGTGCTTTAGATTAGGGGGGTATGTACTGGGAAGCAAGCATTGATAATGACACTCCTGTGGAAACGGGCAGCTTGGATGCATTTTGAAATGGTAGGAGAATTCAATTTCATGGACATAGGCTGTTCTCTGCCAGTTGATCTTACTCCCCCAGGATGGTCCTGGTCATCCTTCTTTTACTAGTATGGATGGAACCTCTCTTGTCAGCAAATTCCTCTAAAGAAGTAGCTGCTATTGAAGAGAAAATTGCCATGAGAGCAGTGATTCTCCAAGCTCAATCCAACAATCCACATGACTTCACTTAAAGAAAGGTAGTCCTGAAGAGATTCTCTCTAGTTCCCAGAACAGTACATGGTGATGCTAATGCATTACCCAAGCTCCACCAGCTTCAACAGATTGTCAGCAACTTTCCAACCTGTATGGCTCTTCCCAGACTGTCTGAGCCAGATGAAGGCAAAAACTAACAGACAAAAGAAGATAAAGCCCTTTTGGTCTAAGCTCTGAATGCAATGTGGAAGTGTGATGTCAGGTCTTCATCTCAGCACAGGGGGGATTCAAAGTGCCTTTTCAAGCCTGTCTCTCCATCTTGTGCTAATACTAGAAGGAAAAAATACGTCCATTTTAGAAATCCTCTCATTCAGCCTGGTAGTATTTGAGTATGTTTGTGAAACCACTTCAGAATTACACTTAAACAAAAGGATAAAAAATTTCTCCTTCAATAGTGCCTGAACAGATTGGCCTGTCTGATAATATTACAGTATGAGGGCAGTGAGAGAAGTATATTACAGCCAAATCACTTACCAGGAAAAATGGTCCATTTTCTTAAAACTACCTTAATTAGTAAGTCTAATATATATTCTTTTTGTTATTTCCCAGTGCATAAGAAACAATTGCCATTAACATCTTTGAGGTTTTAAAGTAAATTATAATGGTCGCTCCAGGGGTTCGTTCTAACTTTTTTTTTGTTTTTAATTTGTTGTAATACACTTTACTCGTTGAAAAAAAATTCACACTTGTGTTATCTTGTGGTGTCACATGACTACAAATATTTGACCAGTTTTGAAATCCAACCGGAATATTTTCTCAGTTTATATCTTTGTGTGTCTCAATGATATAAAAATTAAAGTTGGAAAGATGGTGAAGACTTAGGGTGACTTCCAGCAGAGCCGATGTTTTTAAATATGAAGATTGATATGAAGAATGATGTTTGAATATATGTACCTGGGTGACCCTTTGGGATCCTCTGCCTTCCAGATTTTGCAGCTCAGCTTTTTTAGTACCCCACAAGCTGCAGGGCTTCCCTGAGGGAGCCAGAAAGATGCAATCAGTTTCAATACATCCTGTAAGAGCCACAAAGTCTGGAGAGTCTCTGGAGGTGCAGGATAGCTGAAGAGGGTCTGGCCAGTGAGACTGATGTCTGAGAGAGTATCTTTTAAGACTGTTGCGAGGCAGACAGAGAAAATCTGTAAGATGATACTGAGAAGGAAGTTTGTGTGCACCAGGGAGATAAAACAGCTCATGAGAAGGAAGGAAGAGCGAGAGATGCAGGAAAAGCATTCTCCAGAGCAAGGGGAAAAAGAGGATATTGGGGTAAGAGAAGAGAAAAATAACCTCAGTGGTTTTATTTTTGGGGCAGTAATCTTGGAGCTGGAGTCTCATGATATTTTAAGTAACTTGTTTTGAAATTGTTTATCATTGCAACATTACTTCCATTCAGCTTGAAAATGAGGGATGGTAGATAGCCAAAGACCACTTCTATCAACTGCCATGTTTGATCACTGGCCACCCGGGCAGTGAAAAGTAAATGAGAGTAATCCTACACCTTTTTTATTTTTTAATTTTTTTTTTATTCCCAAGAGCCACAAATGGCAGAAAAGTATGTGCCCTCAGTCTTAAAAACTGAGGGAAAGTTCCCAAGGGCAAGCCGTGGAGTGACTCCAGGAATGACCACATTGCTGGATGGAGAGACAAAGCAGCCGTTAATGGTCCAGCCCAGCGGAGCCACCCTCCATTCTCTGAGCCCACCACAGCACCTCCCCACACCAGCAGCTGAAAACCTCCAGTGCTTACGCAGCAAGGATTGGGGTTTGCTCTTTTTTTTTAATGAACCTTTCGAGCATTGATAAATTTTATTCAGTCTTCTGCAATGTGAACGGAGTGTGAAATTCTGCGTTGCTGCACAGTGGAAAGGGAACAGCACTGTCTTGTACTTATTTGTCTCCATGAGGGATTGCTGCCAAGCTTCTGTGAATACACTTTTTTTGGCTGCCCTCCCTTAAATGAGCAAGAATGCTGAAAATTTATTCCCACAACCCCCAAAACTTTTTCTGGTATTTTTTGACATTAAAACACACACATACAAACATGTACACACATGTGCAAAACTTTACCAGAATTAAAACCACATATTTTTTTTTGTGATGACAGCGTCTTCTTTCTTAAAGCCTCAGAAAATATGTGGAGGTATCTAAATTATCAGTTTACTGAAGAGTTTAGGATTTTTTATATCTCTGTAACACTAAAATTTTTGCCATTCTGACAGACAAATGTAAAACATGAGAAATATATGCATATCCTCTCCAGCTTTATTAAGACTATTTCTGAGATGGAGGAAAAGGGAAGGGAGAATAGTCAAGCCCAACATTTAAGAAGTAGGCAAAAGTTCACATTCCATAGCTGCAGTAGTTTTTTATTAGAAGAAAAGCAAATAAAAATGACTGATTAAATGTTCCTTGCATCTTTATAGATCTGCTGCTCTCCAAAGAAGGCCAGGCACTTGCTTGGAGTGTGTGCACATGAGTAAGTGTGTGTGTGCATGTTATATCTATTTCTATGAGCAGGACATATTTCCAGTAGTGGCAGGTAGTAGAAATGATGAGTACAAGATGGGAAAAGGCTTTGGTGATGAATGATCAAATTTTCAGAAACATCTCACATCATTTGATTTGTTCATAAAATCCATTACAGGAATAAATAGTATTTTCCTACCTCAGGCATTCTGTGGTTTTTGGTCACAGGATGATGGTTTTCTGCTGTATCTGAAGTTGGAGGTTCGATGTTTTTTGTTAAATAGTATGTCATCAGAAAAAATGCCGGCATTTTTTTTGAAAAAACATTGTGGCATTGGGAAGGTGACAGCATCATCAAACAGTCAGCAGTAGTGTATAGGTAAGGAATTTGTATGAAGAACTTTCTAGCTAGAGCAATCTATTTAATAGCCAGGACTGCGAGAAGGAGAGTGAGAGAGCCAAAGGAATGATTGTGCTGATATGAATGTTTCTCCTGTCATTTTTCTTCCTCTGAAAACAAGAGCTTCTTGAATAACCAGCACTGTCCATTTCCATCAGCTTTGGTGGGGTCCAGGTGGAAGCTTGGACTCACAACCAGGGAAAGTTTCTGAGGCCTGCAGAGTCAGAATCAATGTGTAGTTTCCTGCAAATATTGCTTTACAGTTTAACCCCAGAAAATACTGTCGACTGCTACTACTGTTACTGGCTACTCCTTTTTCAGTAGCATTCATCCCTTCTTAAGCAATAGAGAAAATATACTTTTATTCTCTTTGCTGGCCTCCAGTGGAAGGTGCTTTTGAGTCCACCTTTCTGCGTGGGCTTGTAGGACATTTGGTGAGGTTTTCTGTCCTTACATATAGCATATTGTTGAATGTAGCAGCACTTCTGCGTTCCTGAGCCCATGGACATGTTTTGTTAGGATGAATCTCTAGTGCACACTAGTCTCTGCAAGGAAAACCCAGGCCCAGTGAGAGCAGAGTACACCATGATCCCTCAGGTCCCTCAGACTCTGTGGTAGATAGCTGAGCAGGTAATGTCGGTGCAACCATAGTGAGTTACATTTGCATTAACTGCAAATGTTAATGATTAGGCTACAGAGACTCACAAATAATTAAGCCTATTAATGTGTGTAAGGCCTTAAAAAGCTGGGAACCTTTATCAGAGGCTAAAATACTTTCTTTATGGTATTGCAGTAGGAAAGTTTTGTGGCTCTTGCATCACTCAGGTGCTATGGCTTTTCCTTCTCAATCTTGGCAAAATTAGCAATTAGGAACCTTTCCAGAGCTCTGACATGAGAACTTTCATGCAGCACAGCTGGTGCACAGGTTCCTGCAAAACCTTCAGAAATTCGTGCTTGTGCGCATCTGCCCCTCCCAGGGCCAACAGGAATTCTCAGCAGCATCCATGGATAATCAGAGAGGCTCTCTGCCATGCTGTGGTTCAGAGGGTGTCCCTGCAGATGGGTTCCTGTCTGACAGTGTGCCACTTGAAGTCACGTCGGAGTTCAGATTGCTCTCTCCCATCTGAGATTGCACCAGGGGCAATAGGCAGGGCCAAACTCTGCCTTCCTCCCACAGGAATTTTGTGCAAATGTGGCCTCGGTGAAGATACCGTGTCCCGTGACTGGTGCCTGCCTCTAGAAACAGCTCTGTGGATGCAAACCTTTCTCCCCATCTGGCTATTTATGGTGTTGTGTCCATGACAGGGTGAGAACTGCCTAGCATGCTGTCTCAACTCTGAACTCTGCACCCCCTGTCTCAGCTCTGAACTCTGTATTTCTGCTCCCTGCAAGGTGCATTGAACTTTTTCCAGTGCTTATATTGCTGGAGGAGTGTGAACACTGGTCCAGAATGGGCGACTTTCTTTGCTTGGCAAACTCTTGTTGTGGCACCAAGAGTTTGTTCCCCCAGCAGGCTCTGACTGGATGTTTTGCAGCTGGTACGGGTCACCCTCTGCTCCCTTGGCAAGGATAGGTTAGCCCTCCCAACAACTGATGATCAACGCCTCTGCCTTACGTACATTACAAATTCTTCTACAATTTCACAGTCTCTTCAAATTCTCATCTGCTTTAAAACAAAATTATCTTCTGATTGTTTTCCAGTTTGCAATGAAGCATTGTTCTAAACCTTTTCCACTTACTCACAGGTTTCCAGAGAGTTTAATCTCTATTGCAGGTTTTACTGCTTCATTATCTTCGTAGATACTTGTTTAATTCTTCTGACGGCTAGAACCATATGCTATGTGGTTGTCACTGAGATGGGGAGTCTGAGAGAGGTTAAAAGTGCATGTTAAAAATACAATTTTTCAGAGGTTGCATTGGGAAAAACACTATTGATCTTCTGTCGGCCATTTGGGCTTTTTATGTGTAGTTCTGCTTAAAATGCCTTCAAGGAAGTCCTTTGAGAATGAAATTTTAGGTCATGAAAAACAGAAAGGTTGAGAACTCAAAAAAATAAAATCCTTTGTTTTTTAAGAGTGCAGCACATCTCTTGCACCAGGCTGGTAGCAATGTACATTTCCTTCTGCCCTCCCATCAAGGTACTGAACTGGAAGGAGCTGTGCACTGCTCAGGGGACATGGTGCCAAAGGTGGGTCAAGCTCTGTCCTCTGTGGTGAGCCTACAAGAAGGAGCATTTGGGAGGACTGGTCAGGCAGGACTGGGCTGCAGGATCAAGTTGTTCGGTAGCCTGAGCCACCCAGTTTATTTGGAGGAGGCTGCAGCAAAGTCCTCAAACAAATCCTGCCTCTGCTGTTTCTCAGGCTTGGCCCAGGGTAGGTCTTCTGGCTGTTCCCACATATCCCTTATAGGTGACAGGCAAAGGACACTCCAGGAAGGCTGAACTCTGCCACTGCCATTTGGGCGTCACGCTATTGTTGAGATTAAAAATAATCAGCTGCAGTCTCAGCCATCTGAGTTAAATATTTTAAATTTTATTGCAAGTGGGTTGACTTGAAGTATTTGGACACCATGCTCTCCATGCTGAAGGAGCTGAACTTCCCTCTTCTCCTTTCTTGACTTACTTTTTGGCAGTAGATTGCAGAAAACACATCTGCTACCCTTGGCAACTAAAGGCACCTTCGTTTTCACATAGATTCTGTGTAAATACCAAACAAAACATATATTATAGATGCTTGGCTTGGATGTAGTATAAAATTTACTTTCTAAGCTGCCTTCTTCTTCTCTGGTTTGTGCAGGCGTAAGGGCATTTCTGCAGCTATGTACAATTTTCCATCGACATGGTATTTTCATATCTAATTGAAGTCTAGTGGCCACCATCCAGCTGACCCTCCTTCTGAGGGCATGTGGCCTGCAAAAACACAATCTGAGGGAGCACTGCTGCTGTTCATTGCCACAGAAACAGAATGGAATAAACCCCATTCCACCTCAACCTCGGTGGAGCTGTGTCAGGCCTTGCATGTACTTCCTCCTTTCACCAAATGTGATAGGCACACTGAGCAAGTAATTTCCATGAGTTGATTGCTTCATAAATTTTGTCCTTCCTCTCCTTCGGGTTTTGGTCTGCTTGTAAGCAAGCTGAGATTTTATCAGCCAGCCCCAGTACGCCTCTGAAGGATTCTTTGTCTGCAGAGCTGCTGGGCGTCTGTCAGGCTGGCTGGAGACAGAGGTTGTGTGGTATGATTCTGTCCTGTGAGTGGACTTCTAGAATCCTTTTTCTGGGATAAATATTTGGGTTTGCAGTTTTGAAAATGGCTTACCACAAATATTTGCCTAAAATTTGCCAGTGCAGGGAATGTTTCTTCAGCAAACACATTTACCAGCATGTTTTCAGTCAGTAAACACCACCGAGGTGTGAATACAGTCAAAGGGAATTAATTTTTAATGCAAATCATTATTAATATAAAATAATTTGGAGACGACTGGAATCAGCTTTTTGTCTTCTATTTTGGGGAGCACTCATCAGTTCAAATGCAGACACACTCCATGCAAGCCTGTACCTTTGGGAGCGGGCTGAAAAGAGAAGTATGCTTTTGGAACTCAAGATGCAGCGACACGTGCCCGCATTTGGAGAGCTGAACAGGGTATCTGTGTGTGCTATGAACCAGCCCATTCAACTTGTCAGGGCATGAATGATGAATTGTGGCACTGAGAAGGTCTTCACAGCTGTCCTGGTGATCAGCCTTTTTTGTGGGGTGAAGGGAAGGTGGGAAATGGATGCTCTTGCTGTACTGGGCCTCAGTAGAGGTGGCCTTCAGTGGGGTTAGGAACCAAAGAGCTGGTGGGACTCAACCTGATCCTGTGGTGATGTCGCCCAGGAAAAACAGGCAAGCTGAAGAAAGAGAGGCTTGGTCTTCCTTCTGCTGAGGTGGCATCTCCTGGCTAGGCTAGTGAGTGCAACCACTTGTTTTTTGAGGTGCCTCTTTGGTGTACATCCCTCCCCATTGAAATTCTCTCCAGTTTGGTGGTAAGGCACCTTGTCCTGTGATCAGTTTTCCATTGCAGGTTCTCCTGCCTTCCTTGGTGGAGAAGTGCTGCCCTGGAGTTAGTTCTCTGAGATGCTGCAGCTTTGGAAGGAGAAAACAGGATGTGGTGGCATCTGCTCTCTGCCTCTGTCCCCCTAGCTGGGGTCAGCTTGTGGTGGAACAAACTGACTTGCTGTGCCCTTACTGTGCCTGGGATTGGGGAAAGGAGATTTTTCCTGAGGGACTGATGTTGGCAGTCTGTAGCAAGCCGACGGCTTGATAATTATGGATTCCCACTCCAGTACTAGAGCTAATTTGCAAGCTCTAGAGAAGTGATGGCTTGGCAGAGGGGAGATGTCATTATTCTTATTAGCACCAGTAGTTTTAGACCAAACCCTCTGTCCTCGCTCTCTATGAGTGCAGATTTTCAATCAAGAAATGTGTGACCCAGGTTTGGGTAAAATATTTATTGTTAGGCTGTGCAAGATTACTTTATGGCCCGGAACATGAGCAAGAAATCTTATTTTCATTCCAGAGCTCTGGGAAGGTTGTCAGGGCTTCTAAAGATAATCAAACCCCTGTCTTATTAAAGGTTCTTTTCTTCATCAGTACATTGTCCACTAGCAAGGTGGGAGGCTCAGTCACTGATGCCAGAGCAGACTGAGGGCTTCTCATAGAGAAGCTAATTATATTTTGCCTTTTTTTTCTTCTTTCATTGCAGAAAGACAGAATAGTTGTGAATAAATTGGGAAAGGGGAGGGTGAGGAGAACTCACAGTTCATTAATATTCATACTTAGCCACAATACACAGGAAAGGTGACAAGGAGCTGGCTGCCCAGAAACCTATGCTAGATAGAAAATTGAATTTCATTATAGTTACCTTTAGCTCAGCACCTAATGAGCATGTTTGAAATAATGGAGGGTTGCTGTGTACTAGAAGAAGACCCAAGACTCAAGCAGAAAATGCAAACCTTCCCTCCTTCTTCCCTGCTCTACTGAATTTAAAATAATTCTGCCAGGGCCCAGGAGACCAAGTAGACTTTTATTCTTGCTTTTTCAGTGATTACCACAGAAAATCATCCAGGAAAAAAAAAAATCAAATAAGATGGTCAGTAGGGGGGAACAAACACATTTTAATGGGGAGTAAAAGAATGGAGACTTATTCTATTCTCATTTTTCCTAGTGAGCACTGCTAGGGTCTTGAGGTCTTTGTTTTCTCTTTTTTTCTTTTCATTTCATGCTGTTTTATCCATTCTCTGATAGCTCTTAGTGGTTTTTTTTAATCCTTTATCTTATTTTTTGGGAGACTACTATCTGTGGAGTTTACTACCTTGTTGCTAGGAGAGAAAGGAGCCAAGGAGATTTCTTTTACACATTTCCTAGGGTTGCTTCAGACTGTTGGTTCTCACAAGAAACTTTAAAACCTCAGACCCCAATCCTTTAGCCCACAGACACAGGCAGGGATGGAAGCTAGTGGAGATGCTTCGTATAATTTTATGTGAGTTTAGGGGACAGGAGAATGTGATCTGTGCTTGGCTGTTTGTCTAATACCTTTGCCTTGCTGAAATGAGAGTCGAACAAAGCATTTGAAGCTGCTTTTAGCCTTACAGCAAGGACCTGATGTTTGTATTACAAACCCAGCAGAAATTATTTCCATTTTGGTGGCTGAGGTAGGAAAGTGAGTGTCACGAATTATCCCTTATATTTTTAGCCCATGCTGAAATTTGTCTTTTCACAGTCCAGTCATGAGCTGTAGTTAATGACCTAGCAAAACATTGCATTTATCTTTAAGGCAAAGCTTCTTCCAACGTGACCAAACCTTAAAAGATTCGCTCAGAGGTGAAACCATGCAGGCTGGCAGGATGGAGGGCAGCTGGCACGGGTACCAAGCTATGAAATGATGGTCACAACCTGGCCCTGAATCTCTCAAGTTTAGCCCAGGTGTTTCCCAGCTCCTATTTTATTTTATTGAGAAAGCACCGTGTTTGCTTCTTTCCATGCTCTGTTCCCAGGGGAATTTGGTAAACCTCGGGAGAAACAGAAAATCGCCCAGTTTTCCATTTGGTCTCTCTCATCTTTGGTTCTTTGTTTGGAGAAACCGTGCTAATGGTTCATGTTGCTTAAATATCCCTACATTCCTAGCAGACAGATAACACTGGCACTTGAGATATTCTTGAGATAAATCTCTTGTAGACACATGGTAGTTTCTACACCACATGTTTTCTCCTTTCTGCTTCTTTAGCATGCTTTTGGTGATTTGTTTGTTTGCATGAATTACTCTCAGCTTCAGAACACGTCCATGTCTTTTATTTCTTATTTCCTTAATTGGGGATGTTTTTTTCTGCTCCTGCTCTTTTTGGATTCATATTGCTTTATTAGCAACATTATAGTCTATTTTGGGTGATTTAGAACAGAACAGATAGAAATGCATAAATATTATTCCCTGGCAAATAAGCAAGCCTAGATATGCCTCAAACACATTTTAAAACATTTTAAACACTTATTCACAAGCAATTTGTGTAGCTGACTACTGGGCAAACATAAATCCCTAAATCCTTCTTTTCCTTTATTTTGATCAGCATTTCTTTGTCTTTCTTCTGCTTTTCTTGTCAGCTTATTTCTAAGGGGCGGTAGGTCACACCATGCTTTAAAAAATCCTGTTATTTTGCTTGTTTAGACACCTGCATACCACAGCAAACTTTTACCTCAGTTGCCACTTATTTTTTGACTGAAAACAGTCTTTAATTATGATCAAGACAGAAGCCGTCTATGTGTGTCTGTCTTTAAAGGTACGATAGGTGCCTTGGCTGAATGCTGCTGCCACTGTGCTATCTTCTGTTTATTAGAGTCCAGCCCCTCGCTAGGCTATCAGCCGAGCAGAGGAGATGCAGAGTGATAGGCATTTCTGAGTACACTTCATGGATGTGCCAGTGCCCCAAAGTGAGTCATGAGGTGTGACGGGCATCCACAATTTTTCACCTATACGTGGAGCTTGAAAACCTGCGGGACGGTTTCCTTTGGGCAAAATAGCTGCTATCCGGAGAGCTGTGGTCCAGGAGCTGTGGGCCCTGTCTTGTCGGTGCTGCAAGGAAGGAGATGCTGTTGTGCAGGCTGGACATGGCACAGCCCATTTAGGAGAGAGTTATGGGAAAATTTCCTTTGGCTTCTTGGTCTCTCACGTGTAACCGTCATGGCCATTGTGATTCCTTGCAATGCGCAGTGAGCATCGCTTCGTTTTGCTTGGGGAATGAGAAGGAATGTCCTTTGCCTGCTGTCTGGATTGCCAGTAAATGTGATCTGAGGAAGTGTGGGGAAAGGGAAAAATACAGAGTCTGTGCAAATGTGAGTGGATTTTTTTCCTACACTCTTCTTTGCATAGACTCCCTTGGGAAAAGGGAGTCAATGAACTAGCACGTCTCCTGAGGGACTGCAGCCATATTTCCAGTCAAAAAATTTTGGTTTTCAATGAAATGCATGTCAGAAACATTTTGCTTTCAGTGAAGTGTGTGGCAAAAATATTATTTTTAATTTTTTTTTCCCCAGTGAAAATACAGCAATTTTGTGGGGGAATAAGTAGGCTTAGCTCTATTGGTAATACCATTTTCTGTCAAGAAGCTAATTCATCTTAATGGAAAAATTATAATCAAGTGTGGGAAAAGAAGCACTTTTCTAGGCAGCGATCCTGTCACCTGTAGAGAAGAGATTTGGGGTCTGGAGTGGTTTGCTTTTATTTTGAGCTTTAATGCTAATATTTTCAGGCTCCTCAAGTCAGCCTCATGCTGTGCGGGCATGCACAGCTGGAGCAATATGAAAAATAAATAAAAAGATATTTCTAATAGAATAGCCAGAGTTGGTAAAAGTGGCTTCACCTGCTCTGCTGAGAGGTTTGTGAAGCGATGCTCCCCTGTGGCAACAGACATGCACCCGTCCTTGCCATCATCTGTATGACTTCATGCATTTCCTTTGAAATACTATTCCTTTATGTCAGCTTTATCTTTGTCAATCAGGGCTGCACGATAACGTGCAAACACTGAGATGATAAAGAGAATTTAGATTGTGGCTACCACTGATACCCACTGGCTGATCCTGAGCTGCTGTGTATGAGCCTGTGGGAGGATGCAGGGAGGTGTCCCTGCAACAGCATAGATGGACTATCAGATTGCACCAGGCATGAGAATAACTGTATGTACAGAATGTATCCAACCCTCAGGCACGTATCCATATGTTTGGATGCTGGTGGGTGTTTTTTAAAGTTACTGTTTTAAGATATCCACACAGGTGGCTAGCAAGCATTTGTTAGATGGCACAGCATGAATGTTGAAGCAATCTGACTGCTCGTGGGTGAGGAATAAAAGGAGAAGCAGTGCTGGGTGTCCAGGCTTTTCTGGATAATGGTTATTTGCCTTAAGAAAGAAAGGACTATTTTTTTTCCAGTTAGCTTTGGGAGAATGCAGCGGGCTGACAGCAGCCTCTTGTTTCAGAGAAAACAAAAACCTCATCAGGTAGAGGCATTTTAGAAAAACAAATCCTGTTCTGGTGATGTGATTTTGTTTTTTTGAGGATATTTTCTGCCTGGGTGCAAAGTAGGTTTCTTTTAGTCCTTCAAGGAAAATAAAAAGAAAAAAGCTCCAGGTATGTGTGGGGGAAGTCAGTGTTTCAGTTTTGAGGTGAGTTAGTTTTATTATTTTTGATAATGGAAGCATATGCTAAAGCCAGAATGTGCCATTGTAGAACAACTCTGTGATGAGCCACCAGAGAGGCACAGTCCTGTACCACTTCCTGACAGGATGATGAGAGTTTTCTCTTGTGTCCAGCCAGCTTGTCTGGGTTTGTTTTCTTCCCTCCATGTCACACTCATGGGAGCATCCTCTCCAGGAGGACTGGTTTGTTGTATGGGCAGTCACTTAGAGGACAGCAGATGTTCCTGGGCAGGTCCAGAAGCAGCTGAAAGAATATAGAAGCCACTTCCAATCCACAGCTGTCTCTAGGCCTAAGTTTGCTCAATGCAGAGAAAGCAATAAACACCAAATGAAGCTGGGTCACCAACTGTAAAGGAGGTTTCCCAGGGAGATATTGCTATGAGGAACCTTTTCTTCTAAAGCAGCTACTGAACTGAAGGAGACACATCCTTGATTTCCGAACAGTTGCTGAGAATAAAAGGACTGTCAGAAAAAGTTTCAACCTAATTAATTTTCCACCTCTTATCCAGAAGCTCCTGAAGGCATGTAGAAAACAGAATTTCTTTAGACCATCCCATGACTTCTCCAACGTCTCCAGCATGAATGCTCTCATCACAACTTTTTGTGGCATCTACAAGATTTGTACCAGTGCTCACTGAGGAAAACAATCCCAAAGTAGATTTGCTGGCTCATTAGCTGCAAGTCTGTAAGGACATGAGAGACGTATGAGAGAAGTTAATTAAAAGAGCTGTTGTTGCAAGGATGGAATGAATGCCAGTGGTCATACAGGGTGGGAGTAGGACTCAGGTAGTATTCATATTGAGTTATAGCTGGGATTTATAGATGCCTGAGCTGAGTAGCAGCGGAACCACCCATATGCTGATGAAGCAGTGAAAACAGAACAGGATCAAGGCTTTGACTCAAAACACCAACATGAATCCCTCACCAAGCTGACCGGCACCAAGCACATCTGTGTATTTTGGAGGGAGAGCTGTGGAGACCCTAATACTTTAACCTGAAGCTCTTTGTAAGTGGGTCTGGCCAGCACTTGTCTGTAAAGGCAGCAATTGTCTATCACAATTTGCTTCAAATATAACTGAAATGCAAGGAAAATTACAACAGCCACACTGATACTATCAAACTGACTGCAAAAAAGGTTAAAAATACAGCAAAAAAAATCACAAACACCTGTCTTTCTGTTGAAAAGCTGTGGCGCCCCATGGGAAATCTTGGAAATGACGGAGTGATGCCCCAGGTCCTTTGTCTGTCAACTCTTCGTGGCTGCTGTCTACACCCCGCATGGACTGTGCGAGCCAGAGACGGTGCCCCTTGGGGCAAATCTCTACTTCCCAACTTACCAGCTCAGGCTATTAAACTGCAGTGTATGTGTGTGGGCTTTAAAAATCCTTACTGAAACCACACCTTATGCGAGCACACACACACACACGTTCACCTGCGTGCATCACGGACCGTGCACCATTTTTCTGTCCTATGTTTTTGGTCGTTTTGGGAATACCTTTCCTTGTGGGCTCTGGCTTATTCTATTCTTTTGCCATCTCTGAGCGATGTTTACACTGCATTATGCTGAGAAGCCCCTTAAATCTTCACATGCCCCCTCATGTGCGCATGCAGACAGTCCGGCATTATCCAACTCCGTGGTGAGGATGTTCACATCTCTTCTCATTAGCGATGTGCAATGTAAAAGGCTTGCCTTGAGTTTCTTGAAGACGGCAGTAATGAAGCTCTGAAGAAATAGTCAGGGGAACGGAGCTAATTAAAATGCAGCAGGGTGTAGAAGTAAAGGTAGCAGCAGCTCGCTATGCCATGTCTCTGGCAATCAGCAGTCCCTAGTTTACCCACACTAATTGACAGGAGACGCAGTGCTACTGAGTGTGCACACAGCCAGCGTTAATGGAGTCAGCACACGCTGCTCTTCCTGCCTGACTTGTCTCATTATCGACCTTGAACTGGCAAAGGTCAGTTGATGGTGCTGCTTTCATCAAGATGACAGGTGTCTGAAGATCTTCTCTTTGTAGTATAATAATTTGGCAGTTGTCTTATCCTGTACGTGAATTAGTGATCTGATCCCGAAGAGATGACGGATGAAAGAGACTGGCTTACTGTGGTGAGAAGCTGGGCTGTTGTGTGCTTAAAAAAATAACAGGTACCAAAAGTCCTGGAGGAAGGAAACAAGAGTATATTGCATAATTCCCCTTGGAGAAGAGAGTGCCTGAAGAAGCAAACAGGCAAATTTTCACAAGTAGAAATGCAGTCAGTCCACTGTTAAAAATCAGCAGCTTGTTTGAGCTGATGATGAGCACCAGGTGCACTGCTGGCACTCGGCAAATATCTAATAATAATAATAACAATAGCTGGGGCACCTGACAGCTGCAGTAAGCCGTGAGTGACAGTGTTCTTGGGGAGATGTCTCATCTGAAGGCGACGTTTTCTCCAGGAGATGCATCATTATAACATGCTACACCCGGGATGCATCTCGTGCCCTCCTTTTTTTATTTTATTACAGATGGTCTCAGCAAAGACACTGAAGACTAACAGAAATGCTTCTACCATCTTCCCCTTCAAATCTACAAAACCAGCAATTTTGAGCATTTTTAATGAAAACCAATGCTTTGGTTTTCTGAGAGATGGTCTGCAGTCTCCTGTGTTCTGTAGCTTCTCTGGCTAGAAGGTTGCTGAAGCCTGAGCTTGCATCTCCTTTCCTCTCCCACCGTCACTTGTGCAAGGTGTGTGTAAAAGTGCCGTGTGCTGCCACAGCATTTAGCCACTTGCTTGTGGGTACAAGTGGGGTAAATCGGGGCCTAGACATGGGAGGAGTCTATATCCCCCAGCAGAGCAGACAGAAAAGTGCTCCTTGCTGAAGAGCTGAGGGGAAGTCTTTGTGGCAACTGACTTGTTGGCAGCACCAGACTGCATTTTTCTTGGCTGAGATAGGGAGGATGAAAGTCAGTGTGAGCCCAGATATGCAAAGCACACCTGCAAAGGGACTCCTTCAAAGAGGCTCCTGCTCCCTCATCTCAGAGTTGGGGCTTTAGCCCCACTTGCTGACTCATGGGCAGCTCTTATGCCCGGTCCTGCTCTGGCTCCACTGAGGGCACTGGGAGCTGCTGGTCCCCAACCTGCTGTGCATTTCTTGAGGAAGATCACAGAATCATAGAAAGGCCATGGGCAGGTCCACCTTCCACTAGACCAGGGCAGTCAAGTCACCATTCAGCCTGGACTTGAACTCTTCCAGGGATGGGGGATCCAGAGTTTTCTGGGCCACCTGTGCCAGTGCCTCACCACCCTCACAGTAAAGAATTTCTTCCTAATATCTAATCTAAACTTACCCCCTTTCAGTTTGAAGCCACTCCACCTTTTCCTATCACTACATGCCCTTGTAAAGAGACTCTCTCCTTGTTTTCTGCAGGGTCCTTCAGGTACTGCAAGATCACAATTCGCCCTGAAGCCATCTCTTTTCCAGGCCGAATAAACCAAATTCTCTGAGCCTTTCCTCACAGGAGAGGTACTCCATCCCTCTGATCATCTTGGTGTCACTCACCTGGACTCGCTCCAACAGGTCCATGTCCTTTGTGTGCTGGGGGCCCCAGAGCTGGGTGCAGCACTGCAGGTGCAGCAGGAGTAGAGGAGCAGAATCCCCTCCCTTGCCCTGATGGCCATGCTGCTTTGGATGCAGCCCAGGATATGACTGGCTTTTGGGTTTATTGCAACTCTCACCAGAGCTGGGGAGAGGAGAGCAAACCAAGCAGAGCTTCTTTTTTCTTTACCTGCAGTTTCCCAGAATATTTTTAAAATATCCTTCTCTGAAAGTGAATGCTGTTTGCTAGTATAATTACCAGAACACTTCTTCATTTATCTGTAATTATAGGAAACTGAAGTATTGTCTGGGGAACAAAATACTCTGTAACTTCAAAACGATTTATAGCAGCTCTCTTTTCAAAGATGTGTGAAAATAAAATGCTGGGCAGTGTGATGTCTGTATGGCTGCAGTCCAGCTATAGAGGCAGAAGACCAGGAGATTTTTACCAGGGCAAGCCTGAGGGCACCAATGGGATCATTCTTTAGATAGAAAAATGTTTTTGTTATAGGCCTTCCCAGTGTGGCAGGTTTTTTCAGCTGCCTCTGTGGTGACTGTCAAGGATATGGGATGCTGCTGGTTTCCATCTTCCCAGTACCTGCACTGGTGCTGCAACACCTCCCCATCCCCTGCTGCTGCACACACACACTGTTCCCTGGCCTTCAGAGGGGCTGTTTGCACTGCCCTCAGCACTACATCCACTCTACCACGTCAGATTGCACTCTCCTTTGGGGACACGAGAGCAAACCTCCACCTTTGTGCCAGGTTGTGAAAGCAATTGTTAAATAAATGTTAAATGAAAAAAAAAAAAAGTGTTGCCTAAGTGCACACTGAGATCAATAAAATATGCAAGAATGGACTCCTGCTGTTCAGGGCTGCAGCAGTCTCTAACCTAGAGCAGGGAGTCCTGGAGGAGCACGTCGGGGCTGCTCTAAGTGACAGCTGATAGGAATCCTACATTAATGCAACAGGTAGGGCTCATATGTTTGCACCCAGAGGTCTCATGTTCCAATGCCAGCTATGAGGGTACTCTCAGGAGGCCTCTGTCTGAAAAGGCAGTGACAAAGGAAAGAAGTAGCAATAAAGAAAATTGTAGCAACTACGGTTTTATGCCTGGGTTAAGTCCTTCCAGCAACGGGACATTCCTTGTTTTGCAGAAGAGGCTCTATCCCTTTTTTTCCCCAGCAAGGAGATAATCAATTATAGATGAGGTGAAAAATAAAGGTAGCAACCATTTTTCTTCTGCTGGGGAAAGAGAGGTGCTTCCATCCAAACCAAAGACAAATGAGATGGATTCATGAATCATTTCTTCTTATAATGAAAAGCTCAGCTTATGCTGCTGAAACCAATAACAACATGGTGGGACAAGAGTTTCTCTCTTCTACCAATGGAAAGGGAGCACTAACATGCACATGGGAAATAGAACATGAAAACCATGACAAATATATTAGATCTATACTCTCTTAGATCAACCTTGGTTCCTTCTATCTCCCAGGTTCTCTCTTTCAGTACAGAAAATTAAAAAAAAAAAAAAGAATAATAATAAACAAATAAGTACAGGAAAAAGCATCACACAAGTATTATAGCTGCTTCCGTGTCATATTTATTGGGAAGAATCGACTAGGTCCCAAACTTCGATACTCTGTGAATGGCATTTTGCATGTTCCAGAATTAAGGCACCACCAGAAATTTCTAAGGATGAAAGTATTTGATTTAAAGCAAAGGAATCTGGGAATATTTGTGTCTCACAGGAGTCTTTGTGTTAAGAACATTTGTGTCAGTGATTTGAAATCTGAAGCGTTTTGTCCCTGTCTTTTCTCTGTGTATGTGCTGGGAGGGAAATCAGGACTGAAAAGCAAAGTGGCCTTTGATATGACAGCTTTCCTAAAGGGTGTTGGAAGAGGCGTTCTGAGAGATCTGGTGCCGGTGTGTCTTGTTTGAGGAGGGAGGAACAGGACCCATGAACACTAAAGCAATTTGTGCAAAAAGAACCGGAGTTTTTGGGAGACAAAAATGCAGCAGCTCTCCCACTAAGGTCAGGTGTTTTGAGGGTGCAGTTTGGATGGTGCTCCCACTTTCATCAGCAGTTAAGGCTTTTTGTTTTACAGCCATCTCTTAGCGCCAGTTTACACAATATCAATGAAGTGTTTTAGTCTGAAAGCCTGTCACTTCTATCTCACAGCTACTGTGCTGTGGTCAGAGGTGATCTGCCACTACCATGCTATTAATGGTGTTAATAACTCTTAACATCCAGGAAATTACATTTGTCTCAGTGCATTGCCTTGGGATGTGAATCAATC
Source organism: Struthidea cinerea (assembly GCA_013397865.1). Classification (NCBI taxonomy): domain Eukaryota; kingdom Metazoa; phylum Chordata; class Aves; order Passeriformes; family Corcoracidae; genus Struthidea; species Struthidea cinerea. The sequence goes on along the minus strand of VZTI01002430.1, from coordinate 379,111 downwards.
TCTGTCTTTAGAACCCTTCAGAAAGCCAGTTATTCCTTCTCCAGAAGTATGATTCTTTTTCCAGCTCTTTCTGAGACTCTTCCCAAGAAGATCTGGAGTGCCTGCTTTATTTTGCACTCATTTGGAGCAGCATGGAAGCCTGTCTGAATTTTCACACTGTCCTTCAAGAGAAGCGGCTGTGTCTTCACACTTTCCTGTTAGGAAAGAAATTCTCTCTTGCCTTTTAGTCATAGCTTGAAAATTCCTCTATCTCAATAATTTGATTCATATCATTTTTGATTCCACAACTGGAAATACCTAAGTCCTGAAAAACAATTTATTTTCTAATCTGGAAAGAGCTTAGAAGAAAATGTGCTGAGAGAAGGACAATGAGTACCATTCTTATATCTTGTTTGTTTTGTGTCAAGTCTTCTATTAATCATCATCAACACAGCATAGCAGAAATGTTTACTACAGCAGAAGACTACAAATTTAGTGGAAAATATCTTTCTAAAATTTTATGCCTCGCTTTACTCTGAGATTTTTGTCTGATATGCACATTCTCTATCACATTGCTATGTCATAGGAAGGCCAAGAAATGTGTAAGGAAAAAAATATAAATAAAAGGAGACAGATGAAGCAACCTGCAATGCTCTTCAGCGGTGCTTGTGCTGTTTGGATCTGTGCATAAGTCCAGGAGCATCGTTGCTGGTGGCCTGGTGAGTGAGTGCTCAGCAATTAGAGGGGAGATTTACAGCAGAGCCATGATGAAGACCAGGCTGCAGCAGGAGACTTGGTGAGGAAACACCACTGATGTTTTCCCTAAGCGTGTTGGTTTTTTTGGTCATCCCTTACACTCAGCCAGAGAGAGGGGAAATGTTGATGTTAGGAGAGAAAGGATTTGCCTGACTCAGAGCAAACCTGAATTCACAAGATGCCAACACAGCTTTGCAAATCCAAATACTTCAGGCATTCTTATCTTCCGATAAGAGTTAGAAGGAGACTTTCTTTTTTTCTGTTTGTTTCTGCTGCCTAAAAGCTAATACCAAGAAAGTAATTTTAGCAATTGATTTTTTTATCATTCCCACACATATGCTTTTTTGTGGTCTGGATTTTCTTCTGCATTTCCTATTTTCATGGGTTTTGGTCTGTTATATAATGGTATAATCAAGCTAAGGAAAAAGGCATTGTTTCTTTTCTGTGTGCTGTATTTGAATAAAATTAAGGTCATGGCAGAAAAGCAGATGAGACCTAGGGAACACATAGATCATCTGAAAATCTTGGGAGAAGTCATCACTGCAAATATTTGCAGCATGAAAAGTCATGGAATATTTTTATGTGGGTGGCTTACTTGTCTTCCAGATTCCAGATTTCTGGTTCTTGTGTCGAGCCTTTGTGCTTATGTCAAAATCGTCTTTGCTTTGGATATGTATAGTGATCTATTTGGCTGATCCAAAGCCAAATGAAGTCAACAGGGCTATGTATTTCCATTAATTTTAATCTGTATAAGTCTATATTTATTTCATATTCAGCATTTTGGAATCTGATCTTCTGTATTTGCAATGCAGAAAAAGTGCTTCTGTGCCTGTATCCCATTTATTCTTCAAGAAACTCTTTTAGTTTTATTAGTATTTGGGGGAAAAAAATAAAAGGAGCCATCTGCCCTTTGGTGTAAGATACCTTGCATGAGAAGATCACTGCTACATCTGGATGTCAAGAAAACTACCGGCATATTTTCTGTGATAGAAGCTTAAAGATATAGAAATAAGCATTAAAACTGAACTGACTGGGCTAGTTAATGACAAGGAGTGTCAATAATTTTCTCCAGCATACAGCTTGGCCCAATCTTTCAGATCCAAAGAGGATCACTGAGTTTCAAAATAAGACAGTTTTTGGGTTTGCCCCATTCTTCCCATGCTTGCTGCTGGAACTAAATGCAGAAGGATAGAAATAGTGGGAGGGGAAAAGACGCCTCTGGGAAGCACTTTTTGGCAAAGTATGAAGTGCCAGGAAAATGTACTTGTAAGATTAAATCCTGGGGGATTTGCACCCCTAATCTATTTAAATTACAGAAGAATGCTCAGACTTTAAGGGAGCTCATTGTGTCTCAGCCTATGAATTTCTCATGTTCCCACTGCTACCAATAAGCACATGTGCAGACAGTAGTTTTATTATGACTACAGTCTGATCCTCGGTTCCTATCTGGGCTTCGTCGTTCATTTGCACAATAGCAGCCTGAGGCATCCTCCACGCGTTACTGTAAGATGCTTGAAATGAGTACCCTTTTTTCCATTCAAGAAGGAAAACAGGCAGAAAGGAGGAGAAGATTTGGGATGAGATGTTCAGTTTCTCTCCATTTCCTGGTGGGAAACATTTGCAGCTGGAAGTTTGGGTCTTTCCCCTCTTTCTCAGAAGGGGAGCTACCAGGAAGGGAAAGAAGAGGCGCTTATCCCGTCTGGTCTATGTCCTATGAAAAAGTGTGACTGGATTAACTCTTCCTGATTATAGTCAAAGCAGAAATACAGGGGCTTTCCTTTCTAACCAGTCAGACTGGCCATAGCTCCTACAGAAATACATCTTCTGCCTTGTCATAAGGGAAATTAATCACAAAACACTGTAAAAAATATTACAGAGATAGATTAAAACAGCCCTTATTAAAAAGGCTACCTATTGCAAAATGGCAGTTTCTTTGTCATTGTGGCAGACACCACATGGCTGCTTCTTCTAACAAAGCCAACACCATGGCTTCCCCTTTCGGACCATGCTGGCCTAGCAAATCTAGGTACCCCCTCACCAGCTATGGTGTGACCTTACCTCTGTGGGTTTTAGCATGTGCCTGCTTAGACTTTCATTTCTTTGTGTCCATCGGGGGTTGTCTTACAGCAACCCGGTGGAAAACAAGTCATCTCACAAGAGTTCATTTCTTGAAGCTCTTTGTGAAATCAGTGAGAACTGGAGGTAGATTTGTGCCTCCAAAATCCAGGCATAAAGAAGTTGCTATTTAACACCCAGTTCTGCTGTCCTGATCCCTACATTATCTTCCTTTGCTAAGCCTTCTCATTAATTCCTGAGACCCTAGTCTAATATGCACTCAGTGCAAGCAATGATGGCAGAGCTAACTTTAGAGAGAAGGGGATTGCAAATGAAGGAGTAACAGAGACAGGGATAGAAAAACAGAGAAGAAATTCAGTTTTGCTGTGGGCATTGGTGCAGTCTCTCCATTGCAGTAAAGAAAACCCATGAATCTCACCACTGTGTTTAGGCAAGACCTCAGAGATGAGAAATAACTCTTTGGTGGGGGTGGCTGTGAGCAGAACAACCCTTCCCATTTAATCTTTATTATCCGTATGGGATGTTTTGGGCAGAGAAGCCAAAGAGAATACATTTTGCTGGTATTGCTTCTGTGCCCAGGTGAAGGGTAACCCAGCTATTCCAGGCAGATTGGATGTGTGTGTGGCTGAACTCTGAGCTCTTTGTCTCCTGCTTGCCTGACATCCCTGGGCTGTGAAGGCTTATTGTCTCTCACCTGTCAGGATCCTTGCTGAAAGCTGTTTCTTCTGCTGTTGCTGCTGAAGCACCACCACACAGAGGGATCATCAAGACATGTCCTGAGGTGAGTGAGATATTGCTGGGTAAGGCCTTGGATTTCAACCTCATTCCTGTGCTGTGAATGCAACTTATTTTCTGCAGAAGATTTTGGAAAGTAGATCAGACTGTTCTTTAGAAAGAGCTATTACAAGGCTAAAATAATTCCAGCAAAGAAGATTGTAACATCACTCAGTGAAAAGGGATCCTTACCAGACTCTCAATTACAACCTGCAGCTTCACTAAAAGCAATGGAGCAGTGTAGGCATAAGAAATGAACAGTGCTGTCCATTTAACTTCTGAGGCTGGCAGGAGCTGAGGCAAAGATACACAGTTGTTGATATAAACTGTCAAAGATTTGGATTAGACCCCTTGCTTTTTTTTTTCCACTGGGATGCTCGGGAAGCTGGTCATGACTTTCCTATGCTCAGTGATAGTTCACCCAAAAAAGACCAAAGATCCAGCCAATGTCAGAGCAGTTGTCAGCTGCATGGAGCCAGGCAGAAATTCTGCCCCTTTATCTTAACCTTTATCCATTTGGGGACTTTCCCCTTTGAAGAGGAATATCTTGCTATTCCACTTGCTATATGCTGATAAAGCTATGAATTGACTCGTTTGCTCTGAATTTTCAACAGTTCTGTTCTTTTAAAGATCACCTTTCTTCTTTCCCTTCTGCTCCCGCTTCCCCCAAAGTCCCCTAGCCATGATGAAATAGCATTGGGCATGACCCAGGGAGAAAGGAGCAGTGTTGAAGTGTGTGTGCTTTGTGGCTTTCCTGTCCTTTCATTTGGCATTGAACTATCCATGCAAGAAGGGAATTAAAATGATGTGGACCTTTTTTTTCCTCCTCAAAGTTTCCCTTCCCGAACTTCACATAACAACTTTAGGTTTTTGCTGGAATAATCTCCCTCAGGACAAAGCCTATGGGCCGTGTAAGACCGAGTGTTGCAGAACTGCAGCATGCGTTGAAAATCATCCTAGCACACACTTGGGGGCAGTTGTGTTTTTCCGTGATTCAGTCAAGCAGCTCTCTAAACTACAAATCATTATCTTTGATTCTAATGGCTAGCAGGATGCCTAACATGACCATTTGGGTGATAGTCACCTCTTGTGTCCCCCTGTGGAAGCTGGATAGTTAGCATCCCTGTGTACCTGCAAGAGCAATTGCCTGTGCTTTTTTCCCTGTGATGTCACAAACTGCTGTCAGAGACAGGGAAACAAGTTCATTGTAAAAGCAAAATATGTGAACAGTTTGAGTGTGGTGAAAGTGCTTATGGTTTCGTACAAGCTGAAAACAATATCAGCCCATGACTTAGAATGAATTATAATACAAAGTAAGTATGTTCGCTAATAGCAAAACCTGAACGCCATCAAAGGAAAAAAGATAAAGGAACGAAAGAAACTCAGAAGAAGCAAAGAGAGCAAAATTTGGCTTGCTATACTCCACTAGCCCCACTCTTGCCACTAGCCTTGCTGTTGAGGCAGGGCAGTGCTGGGAGCTGCTGTCTGACTGGGTACCCCTGGCTGCCCCTTCTTGCTGGGCATGGTGGCAGCCTGCTGGGTGCTGGTTTTCTCAGTGTTCTGCCCTCCTCGGTGGTGGTAATGGAAGGAAACTTTACGGAGAGAGGCTGGCTTTAGGCAAGAGCTGATCCAGGCTGCCTGCTTGCCTGCCACCACATCAGCTGGTGCTTTGTGCGGAGAAGAGCTACCCCGGGTGTGGTAGGAAATATCCTGCAGGCTGTTTCTATGTTAAATCACATCTCCTCCTACTTTTTTGAATTCAGCAGAGGGGCAGGGGTTATAAACTAGCAAAAAGCATTGGCCCCTTGTGTCTGTGCCTAGTCTGCTCAAGTTAATCCATTTTTTGGCTCATTACATTTTTCTGCCCCATTGCTAATTGCCTCTTGGGCTCTACTCATTGCCAGGGTTTTCTGACCATCAAAACATTACTAAACAAATGAACTAAATAAAATAAGCCTTCTTTAAGAGCCTTCCCCCAGCCCTCCCCTTGTGTTAATATTCCAACAGCGCCCAACAGGTAGGCGTCTGCACTCATGTTATCTGTATTAATTAGACTGTAATACCCTTGGCACTAGACAAGGACAGGGAGGCAAGAGAGTCTCTCCTGCAGCTCTCTGATAATTTATACCAAGCGAAAGCCTGCTGCAATGTCTTTCTCTAGTGCCACATGTACCAATAGTGATGCATAAATGAGATTAATTTCTATTAGGTGTTTTCCCTTCCTTCCAGCTAATTAGTCCCTTCTCCACAATATCTAAGCCCTACACAGTATTTAATGAGCATTTTGCAGCAAATTCCTGAGGCAGAAGTACTTTTATCCCCAGACAGATCAACTGGGTCACCCATGGCCATAGAAGTTTCTGGTAGAGTGAAACATGAACTTCAACTTTCCCAAGGTCTAGATTAGTGCTCAAACCACTGAACTGTCCTGCCTAGCAACTACCTCTGGTAGTTGTTTACTGCTACCTGACTTTTCAGCTGTCAGGTTTTATACCTGAAGGATTTGGACACGTTCAGCAGAAGATACAAGTATGCAATCTGTCCTTTGTATTGGGTTTCCCATATTTGCCTCATCAGCATTTCTTAAAATCAGAGGGAACAAGAGGGTAAACATGACTGACTCGAGGGATAAGCTTGCCATGTTTTTCATTATGGCTGATTATTAATATAATCAGTTTAGTAGCAAAAGTACTACAGTGAATTACTTAACCTTGGGCCTTGCTTGACCAGGCTCTGAAGGATCTTCATCCCGTGTTCATGTTGCTGTAACAGCGGGGCAGGTTTCATTAAGCAGCCAGTAATACTATGGTAATAAACGAAACACCAAATGTGGGTTTGTTCATTACTGCCTGAATCCATGTTGTCTGCTGAGGGCTGCATCCTGCACTGAAAATCATCTTCTCTTAGCAAGATAGCTTAGCAACAGGGGTTGTCCCGTCTGCTCACCTCTCTCCCTTCCTCACACTCACCCCAGTGGCCTGTCTCCTGCAGCCCTTGCAGAGCTATATCCCTCTTCCTCAGCAGCAGGAGCAGCTGGTAGCCTCAGGCACCCCTTTGGCAACACCCATCTTGTGCCTCTTGCGGTGCAAAGGAGAAGGTGGCACCTACATCCTGGATCACACTTTTTGAAGCACCTGCTGCTGCACATCCAGAGTGGCAGTGAGGGATGGTGCTGGGGCCCTGTTGTCCCAAGATCTGAGGATAGGTGGGCAGTCTTCAGCAGGAGGGCAGCTCACCAGAGCCAAGGTGCACTGGAGCCCCTGAGACTCTGCACGGGAGGCCCAAGGTTTAGCCTTCGATGTGGGTTTCTTCAGAGCAGGGCTTTGTGTCCCTGCTGTACTGTTAACATTGTGTTTTGAGCCACTTCGGGAACTTGCACAGTTGCCAAGGTCTTTGCTTTACCACATTCTTTTGGTTAATAGAAATATTTAGCTGAAGCATGAAGGCATTGTATTTCCAAAAGGAAAACACACAGAAAAAGGTCCGATCTTTTTTTTTTTTCTTTGGGCCTGATTGTCTCTGCTTGTTTATGGCTGCCACTAATTTGCTCGTTTGCTTGCTGGAAAATAGCTAATTAAAACCCACTTCAGCTAACAAGCTGACTGGGACCATGCAAATGTCATTCTCTGCTGTCTGCTATTTTCGTTTATACTTTACATTATTAGTGTTGTTTTTCCTCCCTCCATAGTAATAAACGCGAGGATAGATTTAGTACCCTCTTCACAGGTGTGTGCTTGTACATCAGCACATCATCCCGAGAAAAGTGCTGCTGTTTTACTGCACTTCAGTACTTTGAGTGTTATTACCCCTGACAGTTAATGGTTTCAGACTACACTGCTTGTTAGCACTAGATTCTGAACAGCTTCATCTATCTTTTTGTTTTTACACTGACTGGTCACATTAAGTATATGTGTCTGAGCTATTAGTCCCGTCTGTTCATTGCATGCATTTCATTTGCTGTGTTTTTTCGCTAAAATTAGTATGTATTGTCATCCATATACTTCAACACATCGACTTTTGTTATAATTATGCTGTCATCATTTTGCTTCCACACACTTGCTAATTTATTGTAGCTAAATTAGACCTAATATTAGCAATTTTGCAGCTGTTCCCATAGACCACGCTCAGCCATATATTTGTACATTGTTTGGTAATTGGATTTGAGGGCTCAGGAACGGACGATGGCACTCTTTAGAAACAAGGGAAAGATTTGAAGAAATGGGAGAAAAATAAAAAAACACAAGCCCCAGAAGAGGCTTCAGGGGTAAATTTCCAGAGCCTAGCTTAAAAGGTTTTCACAAGGCCAAACAAATCAGAGAGTTAGTGTACCAGATCACAAAGTGTCCAAATGGCACGTCGCATTCAGGCAGGGGATTAGTCATTCCCCCCAAATATGCTTTCTATTTTAACGAAGACCGGACCATGAAAAATCCCTGGGGACTTATGGAGGGTCTTGGGAAAAAGCGGTTTTTACTGTAGTATATTAGAAATCTCCAGGAAAGGTTCTCTGCATCAGGATAGGCTTCTCTCAGATGATTTCTTTGAATTGAACCGTGGGCAAAGAAGAAGGAGGAAAAATGGTTTTGTTTTGGAATGTGAGCACTCCATCCCTGAGTTTTGACACCCACCTCGTGTTGCTTATCCAGGCCCACTTCAGATATCAATACAAGCAGAGAATAAAAGGGAAAGTTGAAAAAAAACCACCACCACCAATGAAAAAAGAGTGCAAATGGGGAAAGCAGAATAGAGCTGTACAGCTCTTACTTATCCTTTCTGGGCATGAGTTATTTTATTGCCAAAGGGGGTACAACTCTGGCAAAAGAAGTTATGAGTGCCCAGCACTGAATCTTACATGGTCTTTTTGTAAATAAGTTTCTGACATAATAGAAAACAAAACTGGGAGGGAGACTGTTCAGCTGATGCTGTAGAATCAGTTGAATTCCCAGTCCCGCAGAAGATGTAGATGAAACTTAATCACTGAAGAGCCTATCCTTAACCAAAATGGAACTAAATCCTGTCTGCTCACGATTCATCCACCTGCTTAATAAGAACATTATAGCAAGATGCAGTGCTGCTGGCAGATGCACATGCAAGTTTAAAAATAAGACCGTGAAATTAACAACAAAAAAAAGAAGGGTATTTGATCAGCTCTCATCTATAACACAGAGTTCTTTCCAACTCACTACAAGCTGTTGTAGCAGGCTGCATTCTGCTCTGCTTCTCCCTTGGCCAGAGCTTAATTTCTGTTTGGAGAAGAATAGAGCAAAGTGACCTGCCAAAAAGTAAGACATAATAGGCCAAGTCATGTAAGAATCCAGGCCCTACAAATGTCTTGTGCAGGAAAGGAAAGTGAAGGCAAAAAGCCAGGCTATTTAACACATTTTTAAATGATTTAAACTCATACAAAATATTTAAAATAACCAACCCAATTTAAAACAACTCCCTCCCCCCAAAAGCCTAATCATTAATAACCAAATGATTGCCAGATTATATTCTCTTGTACTGGCAAAGCCTTCATTATGCTTCCTTTCTTCCCAAATGACAGGAAAATATATAGATAGCTCTTGCAGAAGCCTGCGCAGTTACTGGATGCAGTGATGGAGAAGTTGGTCTCTTGGCAGTTGTTTCCAGTAGATGCTGTGACCATGATCAGCATATCCTGTGTGGAACAGGGAAGTATCTGCTTTGCTCATTTGCTCTGCTTTGGGTTTTTTGGGGTTCATTTTTTTTTCTTTTAATTTCATGGCAAACTTTCCTCTAGCCAGTCATCTCCTAGAATCCTGGACTCAGACACCCAACTAGGTCAAACTGTTGTTTGTGTTTATTGTCAGCACATGTTACAGGTGTCTGGTTCTGGTATCGTTCCTCACTGTCTTTTATTTTCACTCTGTGTGAGATTGTCTCTCAAGTGGAGGTAGACAATTGCAGTGATTCTCAGTTATGATGAATATTGCTGAGCAGAGTAGAAATATGCATGCAAAGAGCACTTGCAGCAGCAAATGGATATAATATATTGTATCATATAATACATTTCAAGGTGAGAATAAAAAGAGGGAGCTTGCACATACTCTTTTTATTTTTACTACTTTACAGTACCATGTTTTCTATCACGCTGCTAAAGACCTACTAAAAGGGTACAAAATGAAGCCATTAGCAGAAACTTGTTTAAGATCTCCACACACATATGTGCTCTTCAGGTAGCTGGCTGGGCAGTGCTGTGAGGCTCTTACTTGGACGCTGGAGCAATAAATGTCATGTCAGGGGCCAACTGTCTGTAATCACAGTTAGCAGGTTGAACAGACTTGTGAAAATATTTTCTTTATGTGAAGGGAGACGCTGCACACTTTGCCACAGCAGAAGTTGCTAAACCTAATGTAATATGACAAGTCCTTTGGCAGCAAAAGCCACATTTAATAGACATGCTGCCTGTGAAATGGGAAAGAAACAAAAGCAGTTTTTCTGCAGAAATGTCACCTCCTCTGTTTTGCAGTATCTCTCACCTTGTCATGCTCCCACACCTTTTTTTTCCTGGGTGATATTGGCCATGCATCATGGTCTCCTTCCACATCACTCCCAGCCATCTCCTTCAGGTGCCCTGGGACCTGGCCTTTCCCACAGCCCAGTTAGCAATGCCGACCTTGCGTTTAGAAATCCAGCTCGTGAGGTGTGCCTTGCTCTGCTGAGAGGAACCTTGGGCGTGGAGGGGGATCTGGCACACCCCAGCAGTTCCCCAGGGCTGCAGCAGAAAGGAACCCCTGTCACCGCACAAAGCACCACAAGCAGGGTACACGTCCCATGTGCCACTGTCAGTGACAGACTCACATTGCAAAGTGTCTGCAGCACCTTGTGTAGCTGGTGGTGAGATTCGAGAAGCTTTAGGGCACTGCCCTGAGACAGTCAGGAGTCTGTCTGTCCTCTTGCTTGGCCAGTGGCCTCAAGCTAAAGGTGAACCAATGCTGCTTGTCTTGTGCAAACAAGAGTGGTGTGCGTATGCATCCTCTGAGGATTTCCAGGCTCACCCTCCATGGCCCTGTCTGCTGGAATGCCGCTGGAGTTGGACCTCTCTGCAGATGTGTGAGAGTGTTTTGCACTCACTTTGCACTGATGTAAATGATTACATGAGGTGTGAGGCAGTGGAGAATCAGGCTCCCGAGGGCTTCTCACAAGATGGCAAATAATTAATGATGGTGTGCACTACAAATGCAATAGCAGGAACAGTGAAATCAAGGCTTTTTCTTGCCAGGCATTTGTCTGTCACTTGAATAAAAAACCGCCAGCATGAAAAGGATATTCCCATGCAAAAGCTTCCAGCATCACACAGAGTATTTTCTGCAGTGGCTTTCCACAGAATCCAAAGTCAATCTTTTCAGCCAGCACATCTTCAACACTGAGACGTGTTCAAGGAAGGGATAAAAGGAGCCAATCAAGAAATGGGGTTCTGAGACTTCTCCATCCTAAGAATTATTGGCAAGCTTTATGAAAACTGGCAGCAATTCTTGAGGGCCTACAGGGAAGTACAGTGCTAGTCCACCTGCCATCCACGTTGGGTTTTTATCTCTGCAGGACTTCTCTTCCCCTGGCCAAGATGCTTTTTCAGCTCAAAGCGGGCAGATACAGGGGCTCACAGTAATTTTCTCATCTTTTTCCATTGAATGACCAAGGCTGAGATCTTAAAGAAAAACAACAAAAAAACCATGAATAAGTGAAACATTTTACAGTTACTGCATCCTTTCAGGGTTCTTTTCAGCACTTTGGCTTCTTAGTAAGATGATGCCATTAGGAGAATAGGAACAAAGCATGCCTGAGTGCCTGTAAAGGGAGGGAAGTCAAGAAATACCCTGCAGCAGGATGCCAGGCCCACATTTCTTATTCTTGACTCATTCCCCAGCACACTGGTCCACACAAAAGGATGCAGTGGCAGTGACTGTAAAAGCAAGCATAGCATCCCTTGAACTGCAGACCATTTCCAAGTTGCCCTGAATGTGACAGGTAGACAAGCTGATTTAGTGGTGAGGGTGTACATGCTGCATTTCTTTAAAGCTGTAGCAGGAAAAAGCAAGGAACCAGTTAGAAGAGACTCCAGGCACAAGCATTATCAATGAGAAAATGAACAGATTTGTACTTGAGGTAAGAGTGTTTTACTTAAGAGAATGATTTAAGCATACTAAGGAATAAAATTGTAAGAGACGTACACCTTCCCTCAAGTTTTACCAGAGGTCAGCCTTTGCCGTCTGTTTTAAAATCAGTCTACCTTTATGGATTCTGCTTTTCTCTCCAAGAGTTCATCAGACTTGCAAGTTCATTTCATGTAGGATCACAGCATACTGGTTCCCCATAGCCCTGCACCTATACCAACATCTGCAGAGTTCATTTGAAGGCTAGTGGTCTACGGAGTCTGAGACTGGCACAGGTGGGTGTCAAGGTCTCCCCAGTGCAAGCTGAAGCCAGGAAATGCTGGAAGAAATAAGTGAGTTCGAGTTGATTCATGTTTAAATCACATCAGCTTGCTTCATAGCATTATTTTCACCATCATGGCCTCTTAAGCAGCATTTAAGGTACCTGTCCTCTTAGCCACAGCTGCATGTTGGAAATGCCATTTTCCAAGTCGCTTTGAATGTACATATAGATTTACAGCCTCTGCTGCAGAGGAAGTATTTTTTGCTGACCCTGCTTTGCTTCTTAAACCTCAAGTGGATCCTGAAAATATTTCATGTGCTGCATTGGGTAAACCAGTAGCACTAATGTTGCCATCCTATATTTTAGAGAGCTGTAACTGTACTGTTTTTACCATAGGACTGACATTCATTTTGGATATAAATTCACTACATAAATGTATAACAAATTGTTTAGTGATATTAGGGCAGTAACATTTTTTTTTTCCTGAACAAACTACCCAAATGACTGAACCAGTGTAGTTAATTAGAATCGATCTCACTTTTTAGCACCAGGAAGTGCATAATGGAAGATAAGATTGATTGTAACATTGGATCACTTCATTTAAAGACTGCTAATAGGCTAAAATGACAGAACCAATCTAAAATTATAATTTCAGAATCAATATAATTTTTATAACGTTGTCAAATCTAAAAAATTAATCTAAATTTATGCTGTGAAACTAGCAAATCCTTCCTAGCTATTATAATGAAATGAAGCAACATTTTGTTATATTACTTCTTTAAATAGAAAAAAGGCTTCTTTATTGGCATGGCATTTCAGCAAGCTAGATAACCAAGCTTTCACTTTGGGAGGTATCTGCTCATTTCCTGCTTAGGGCAAAAGTAGAAATGGATTTTAACCATACCTCTTTCCATCGTGGACCCATTTTCCTCACATTATTAAACCACCACAAAAATGTGAAAGCAGGCTTCTTTTCAGAGGAAGAGATCAGGATTGGGAAGAGAGTAGCACTTCATGAGGGAATTCAAGTTTTCTAGCAAAGCTGTAGTTGAAATATGTGCCTGTTAGTTCACTGTTCCTATCCCTACACCCTTAGAAGAAATGTAGAGTCAACTCCTCCAGAAGAAAGAAAGGGACTGTGGTGGTGGCTTGAAGAAAAATATTTTCTTTTCCATACAAATTTATTCTGTGTGTAAGGCCTGATGCAAAAACACAATGCCAATTTTGATAATACCAAGGATTTTGGTTTGTTCTGCCCCACCAGAAGCCAAAAAAAGCTGCAACATAGCTTCATAGCACATTGATGTTTCTTTGGATGTCAAGTGTTCAGGTTGATATCTTTTTTGTTTTTCCCAATAATAAATTTTCTGCAGAACTTGAAATGACTCATTTGCTGTAGGTTTATAAATGCTCTTATGTTCTGAGCCATAATGACGTTGAGTGGGCAGAAGTGGTCCCCAGGTGCTTCCAGCTGCAGAGCTCACCCACGGCTGCGGAGCATTCCTTTCACTTGACTTCCTCTGCAGCAGCAGATGTCTCAGGAGCCTTAGCAGCCACATGATAAAGCAGCCCTGGCCACCACAGATGAGAGCTGTTTGTACTCTTGAGCCCCTCCTAGATCTCCTTATGTTCCTCCTATGCAGAGCTGGAAGTACTACTTGGGAATACGAGAGCTACTGCTCTCTAAGAACCTGTGACTAATGAGTCTAATCAGACTCAGGGTAGTGCCTCACTGTCTTTTATTTCCGCTTGCTTTTTGACTGATGTTGATGTGGTTGGCAATAGCCTTATATTCAACCCTTTGCACTGTGCTGCCCTGGGATGAGACTGTTCTTTCCAGCAGTGGTATCCCTATACAGCCTTCTTCCTTCTCAGAGTAAAGGCCAAGCTAAGGACAATGCTTCCTTCTGAAAGAACGAATGCTGTTGAACTTCCCCCAGCACTGCCTATCATCACTCAAGTCTCCTCAGGTGTGAGGGCCATGGTCTCACTGAAATCAGGGGAGCCGTGGTATAGATGCTGATCAGGCCAGGAGTGTGATTTGACAGCTCTGCCTTCAGCAGAGGGAACTAGGATGTGTCCAGAGAAGTTGGTTGGAATACCACCATCCCTATTTCTCCAAAGAAGCTACAAAAGGGGACTAAGCTTGGAAAAGTAGGGCAGGGCATCCTTGCGGACAAGCCATTTCCCTTGCTTCTGCGCACAAAAGCAGAGGTGACGTGCAGGCAAACCCCATCCTGAATTCATTTTGAAGCGATGGGAGGTGACGCTGTGTGTCAGAGTGGGACTGCACGCAGGAGCTGACCCTGGGATGGCAGTAATTATTGCAGGAAAGAGCAAGAGAACACATGTATGGAGACCCCAAAGAGCACTTTGGAGAGCTTTGTGTTTTTGGAGGTTTAATGTATTATAATCTGATTCGGCACAAGCCAGTCTGGGAATAAAAGAGAAATGCAGAAAGACTAATGATTTGAGGTGCAGGGGGAAGTGGAAAGAAAACAGCACTTTTAAGTGCATTTTTTCCCTTTTATGCAAGATCTGACTGGGGCCAGGCAGAGAGAGCAAAAAGCTTCTGTGAGTTAACACAAAAGTGGAACAGTACTTTAAAGAGACTTTATTTGCTCCTTAGAGTCTTCTTTTGATTTTTAATATCTCTGAGACTTGTCAGGGAGAAAATAGAAAAAGACATTAGATTCCGAGTCTTGAGCAAAGCTCAGGGACTTGAGACTTCCACAAAATGAAAGAAATTACATCCTGGAAAAGTTAATGACCTTACCCTAAGCGCTGCACTACGTCAAACAGAAGCAAGCTGGTCCATCCGCTGTGGAATTCTCTTGCACTGGCTGGAGAAGTGCTTTAGGCTGATCTCATCGTACCCCCAAATTTCCAGATGAACAGATTTGGCTGGATTGAGGATAGGGAGTTGGGGAGAAGCCTGGCACCATACCAGACCTGCTGCCTCCATTAACTCCAGCAGGCAGGAGCTGTCCCAGTGGTAAGAACACACAGATTACATTGGCTTTCCTAAACCCGCTTCCATACTGCCTGCTTGGGGCCACACTCTGCATTCACTAGTCTCTGTGTCCAAACTCTGTTAGGGAAAGATGAAAGTCCTGAAGCTGCTTGAGCTTGTGAGCCAAGAAACCATGCTTGGTTTTCACTCAAGGTCAACTTGATTCTGTTGTTTGGGTCTGTTTTAGCTACACAAAAGAAATAATTTCAGTTTCGTTGAGTATCTGTCTGCTTTCTGAGAGTTTCATACATTTGTGATGCCTGCCTGCTTATCATTTCAACCAGAAGAAAATAATGCTAACAGTAAAGATGCCATAAAAAATAGAGCCTGAGGTAAATTTTGCCAAAAGCCAATTAGAGATTTGAAAAACAGTTGTGTTTTTCAGTCCAACTTGAAGTTTAACAAATTGAGCTTCTGGTGGTTCCAAAAGCGTGTAGAGACTGAAGTGGCTATGAAACATCCAGCAGATGCAGCCAGAGAGATGGCAACTAGCTGGGACTGTCCGCTGGGAGAGCATCAAGGTCTGCAGGAAGCCCAGAGAGCTCAGTGGGTGCAATGGGACATAAAGAAAATGTCTGTCTCTTTGTGAAGCAGGTCCCTGACATGGAGGGATCTGTCAGTCTTGGTCAGCACCACAGGTTTGTTTGAAAGCAGGCAGAGACCACTGCAGAATATTTAGAGGGCATCTATTTTCTGAACCAAGTGGAGTTTTCCAGCGATGGCTTCGTGAAATAATTTGCAGCACTCCAGCCTAGGGACTGCAAAAATAGGCCTTGATTTGACTCAAGCATGGGAAAACTTGGGTTTTCATAATCATGCGTGGAATTCATTTGTGATAAAAGATAAAAGCAGCTTGCATTTCTAGGTTAAAAGCCACTAGAGCAAGTTGTGAATTTGTCCATATTTATGCCCAATTTAGGATAAGGAAGTGACTGCCATGAAAGGAATGCACAGGGAATATGTTGGGAGGGTTAGATATTTTTAAGCCATTGGTTTCTGCTGAGTGTAAGGCCTATGGCCATTACTGAATCCACAGGACTGCCACCATTTGTCCCAGCAAGGACTCCCACACATATCCTGTTTTCCACATTTCTGCAAGAACATCTGTTTGTGGTTCCTCCAACAGATTTGAAAATACAAAAGTCACTCATGATGGGACTTTCCATCATGACCTAAAACTGTGATTGTCCATTCCGGGAGAAGACTGAGTGGCTTTGACCATCCAGAGAACTTTGATGTATCTACTTAAACTTACCTTTCTGAGAGTGGAAACTGAGGTAAAGATGAGGGAGAAATGGCCCCTTGCTAATAGTGAAAGAAAAATAAAGACTTTTGAGATATCAGGAAAAGTATGCCATCTTCTCCAGCAGATCCACCAGAGGGAGAAAACATGAAAGACTATGGTCTTCTCCAGCCTACCCAATCTGCTACTAGTGGGATTTGGACTTCTTCTCATGCCCTGCTGCTCACTCACAGAGGTGTATTCTAAGAATACCAAGAAATTAAGCCAAAGTTTAAACCGCTCGTTCTTAGTATTTTTTTTTCCTGAAGAAATGTCTATGTTTTCCTTTCAAATAGGAGTGTATATGCATGGGAAGAAGAGAGCAGGTTTGTCAACAGTTGTCAGAAGACAGCAGCAGTCCTCCTCCTTCTTTGCGCCAGAGCATCAACTCTAGACAGGAATGATGCAGGGTTAAAAAGCATCACAATCCCAAAGTTCTTACAGCGTACAGTTGATGTAACCAACACTTCTCTGTTGCATCTGTAGAAGGGTTTGCTCTCTAGATGGCCCATGTAGGAGGAAAAACCCCCCACACTTCAAGCACCTGCATTCAGCAAGGAGTCCTCAAGCACTGGACCCTCCAGTCTGACTGCCAGACTGAACAATACTGGCAAGGTAAGAGCTGGCCCCCAGCCCACGCCTCTGAATCAGGGGTTCTCAACATCTGCTTTACAGCTGTCCTCCGCTGCAAGAGAAATGGTTTCAGGATGCCTCTAAACAAGTATGAGTGGTCATGGCCAGAAGTTTTCTCTTACACAGTGTTTAATTTGTGGGAAAAAATACTTTTAAAAACTTAAACCTCCTGCATGTGTGTATGTTTTATTTTCAGCTTCTTATCCAAACTGGAAAAAGAGCTTCTTTCACCCTGAATAATAGCTTGGGGTGTTCACTGGAAGTAGCGATGTAAGTCTCACTCTTACAGGTTGGAAATATGTGTCTGAAGCACCAAGTGTCTGGTTATTCTCAACCAGATATTCCCCCCCTTTTCTGTGCATCCTAGATAACAGTCCTCCAATTCGGAATGTTTTTAAATGGTAGGAGAGTCTCTAGTTGTCACACATGAAAGCTTTTACAAGGCGTGGGTTCTGCCGCGGAAGAAGAACCCCATCTTCTTTTTTTCTGGTTTTTTTTGTTT